>JAUNZM010002001.1:0-134044 GCA_033459285.1 Clamator glandarius | reverse complement strand
CCTTCAGAGGTGGCTTCATCGGGGGCTTCTGGTTGTGTTCAGCTGGAGGGGCCTTGGGGACATTAGGGAGGCCTTGGGGACGTTGTTGGGGACCTTGGGGGCCTTGGGGACGTGGTGGGGACAGGGCTGGGGACGTGGGGGTCGCTGTGGGGCCCCCGTCCAGCCCGTTGTCCTCGTCCCCAGGTGGACAAGGGGGTCGTGCCCCTGGCCGGCACCAACGGAGAAACCACCACCCAGGGTGAGTGACGGCCCCGCTGTCCCCTCCCTGTCCCCGATGTCCCCTCGCTGTCCCCGCTGTCCCCTCCCTGTCCCCGCTGTCCTCCTCCTGTCCCTACTTGTCCCCCCGTTGTCCCCGTGATGTCCCTGTTGTCCCCGCACCGTCCCTGCTACCCCAGCTCGCCCCAAGCCACCCTCGCTGTCCCCCTGTCCCTCCCTGATGTCCCCCCTGTCCCCTGATGTCCCTGCTGTCCCCTCTGTCCCTGCTCTGTCTCCACTGTCCCCTGACGTCCGTCCTGTCCCCTCTGTCCCCTGATGTCCCTGTGTCCCTTGATGTCCCCTCACTCTCCCCATGTCCCCTCTGTCCCCTCGCTGTCCCTCGCTGTCCCCAGGGCTGGCCGGGCTGGCCGAGCGCTGTCCCCTCACTGTCCCCTCGCTGTCCCCTCGCTGTCCCCTCGCTGTCCCCTGCTGTCCCCATGTCCCCTGATGTCCCTCGGTGTCCCCAGGGCTGGCCGGGCTGGCCGAGCGCTGTCCCCTCGCTGTCCCCTGCTGTCCCCATGTCCCCTGATGTCCCTCAGTGTCCCCAGGGCTGGACGGGCTGGCCGAGCGCTGTCCCCTCGCTGTCCCCTGCTGTCCCCATGTCCCCTGATGTCCCTCAGTGTCCCCAGGGCTGGACGGGCTGGCCGAGCGCTGTCCCCTCGCTGTCCCCTGCTGTCCCCATGTCCCCTGATGTCCCTCGGTGTCCCCAGGGCTGGACGGGCTGGCCGAGCGCTGTCCCCTCGCTGTCCCCTCGCTGTCCCCATGTCCCCTGATGTCCCTCGGTGTCCCCAGGGCTGGACGGGCTGTCCCCTCGCTGTCCCCTCGCTGTCCCCTGCTGTCCCCATGTCCCCTGATGTCCCTCGGTGTCCCCAGGGCTGGACGGGCTGGCCGAGCGCTGTCCCCTCGCTGTCCCCTCGCTGTCCCCATGTCCCCTGATGTCCCTCGGTGTCCCCAGGGCTGGACGGGCTGGCCGAGCGCTGTCCCCTCGCTGTCCCCTCGCTGTCCCCATGTCCCCTGATGTCCCTCGGTGTCCCCAGGGCTGGACGGGCTGGCCGAGCGCTGTCCCCTCGCTGTCCCCTGCTGTCCCCATGTCCCCTGATGTCCCTCGGTGTCCCCAGGGCTGGCCGGGCTGGCCGAGCGCTGTCCCCTCGCTGTCCCCTGCTGTCCCCATGTCCCCTGATGTCCCTCGGTGTCCCCAGGGCTGGACGGGCTGGCCGAGCGCTGTGCTCAGTACAAGAAGGACGGGGCCGACTTCGCCAAGTGGCGCTGTGTGCTCAAGATCTCGGCTCACACGCCCACGCGCCTGGCGGTGCTGGAGAACGCCAACGTCCTCGCCCGCTACGCCAGCATCTGCCAGCAGGTACCTGGCACCCCCCCGCTCGCCTGCTTGCTGCCACCCGGAGGGGGTTTGGTGGCACCTGGATGTTGATGGTGGCACCCGGAGGGGGTTTGGTGGCACCTGGAGGGGATTTGGTGGCACCCAGAGGGGGTTTGGTGGCACCTGGATGTTGATGGTGGCACTCGGAGGGGGTTTGGTGGCACCCGGAGGGGGTTTGGTGGCACCTGGATGTTGATGGTGGATCCCAGAGGGGGTTTGGTGGCACCTGGATGTTGATGGTGGCACCTGGAAGGGATTTAGTGGCACCTGGAGGGGATTTGGTGGCACCCAGAGGGGGTTTGGTGGCACCTGGATGTTGATGGTGGCACCCGGAGGGGTTTTGGTGGCACCTGGATGTTAATAATGGCACCTAGATGGGGTTTGGTGGCACCCAGAGGGGGTTTGGTGGCACCTGGATGTTGATGGTGGCACTCGGAGGGGGTTTGGTGGCACCCGGAGGGGGTTTGGTGTCACCTGGATGTTGATAGTGGCACTCGGAGGGGGTTTGGTGGCACCCGGAGGGGGTTTGGTGGCACCTAGATATTGATGGAGGCACCTGGAGGGGATTTGGTGGCAACCAGAGGGAGTTTGGTGGCACCTGTATGTTGATGGTGGATCCCAGAGGGGGTTTGGTGGCACCTGGATGTTGATGGTGGCACCTGGAAGGGATTTGGTGGCACCCAGAGGGGGTTTGGTGGCACCTGGATATTGATGGTGGCACCTGGAGGGGATTTGGTGGCACCCAGAGAGGGTTTGGTGGCACCTGGATGTTGATGGTGGCACCCGGAGGGTGTTTGGTGGCACCTGGATGTTGATGGTGGCACCCGGAGGGTGTTTGGTGGCACCTGGATGTTGATGGTGGCACCTGGAGGGGGTTTGGTGGCACCCAGAGGGGGTTTGGTGGCACCTGGATGTTGATGGTGGCACCCGGAGGGGGTTTAGTGGCACCTGGATGTTGATGGTGGCACTCGGAGGGGGTTTGGTGGCACCCAGAGGGGGTTTGGTGTCACCTGGATGTTGATGGTGGCACTCGGAGGGGGTTTGGTGGCACCCGGAGGGGGTTTGGTGGCACCTGGATGTTGATGGTGGATCCCAGAGGGGGTTTGGTGGCACCTGGATGTTGATGGTGGCACCTGGAGGGGGTTTGGTGGCACCCAGAGGGGGTTTGGTGTCACCTGGATGTTGATGGTGGCACCCGGAGGGGGTTTGGTGGCACCTGGATGTTGATGGTGGCACCCGGAGGGGGTTTACTGGCACCTGGATGTTAATAATGGCACCTAGATGGGGTTTGGTGGCACCCAGAGGGGGTTTGGTGTCACTCGGATGGGGTTTGGTGTCACCTGGATGTTGATGGTGGCACCCGGACCGGGTTTGGTGGCACCTGGAGGGGGTTTGGTGGCACCTAGATATTGATGGTGGCACCTAGATGGGGTTTGGTGGCACCTAGATGTTGATGGTGGCACCCGGAGGGGGTTTGGTGGCACCTGGATGTTGATGGTGGCACACGGAGGGGGTTTGCTGGCACCTGGATGTTGATGGTGGCACCCGGAGGGGGTTTGGTGGCACCTGGATGTTGATGGTGGCACCCGGAGGGGGTTTGGTGTCACCTGGATGTTGATGGTGGCACCCGGAGGGGGTTTGGTGGCACCTGGATGTTGATGGTGGCACCCAGAGGGGGTTTAGTGGCACCTGGATGTTATTAATGGCACCTAGATGGGGTTTGGTGGCACCCGGAGGGGGTTTGGTGGCACCTGGATGTTGATGGTGGCACTCGGAGGGGGTTTGGTGGCACCCGGAGGGGGTTTGGTGTCACCTGGATGTTGATGGTGGCACTCGGAGGGGGTTTGGTGGCACCTGGATATTGATGGTGGCACCTGGAGGGGGTTTGGTGGCACCCAGAGGGGGTTTGGTGTCACCTGGATGTTGATGGTGGCACCCGGAGGGGGTTTGGTGGCACCTGGATGTTGATGGTGGCACCCGGAGGGGGTTTACTGGCACCTGGATGTTAATAATGGCACCTAGATGGGGTTTGGTGGCACCCAGAGGGGGTTTGGTGTCACTCGGATGGGGTTTGGTGTCACCTGGATGTTGATGGTGGCACCCGGACCGGGTTTGGTGGCACCTGGAGGGGGTTTGGTGGCACCTAGATATTGATGGTGGCACCTAGATGGGGTTTGGTGGCACCTAGATGTTGATGGTGGCACCCGGAGGGGGTTTGGTGGCACCTGGATGTTGATGGTGGCACACGGAGGGGGTTTGCTGGCACCTGGATGTTGATGGTGGCACCCGGAGGGGGTTTGGTGGCACCTGGATGTTGATGGTGGCACCCGGAGGGTGTTTGGTGTCACCTGGATGTTGATGGTGGCACTCGGAGGGGGTTTGGTGGCACCTGGAGGGGATTTGGTGGCACCCAGAGGGGGTTTGGTGGCACCTGGATGTTGATGGTGGCACTCGGAGGGGGTTTGGTGGCACCTGGAGGGGATTTGGTGGCACCCAGAGGAGGTTTGGTGGCACCTGGAGGGGATTTGGTGGCACCCAGAGGGGGTTTGGTGGCACCTGGATGTTGATGGTGGATCCCAGAGGGGGTTTGGTGGCACCTGGATGTTGATGGTGGCACCTGGAAGGGATTTGGTGGCACCCAGAGGGGGTTTGGTGGCACCTGGATATTGATGGTGGCACCTGGAGGGGATTTGGTGGCACCCAGAGGGGGTTTGGTGGCACCTGGATGTTGATGGTGGCACCCGGAGGGGGTTTGGTGGCACCTGGATGTTGATGGTGGCACCCAGAGGGGGTTTGGTGGCACCTGGATGTTGATGGTGGCACCCGGAAGGGATTTGGTGGCACCTGGATATTGATGGTGGCACCTGGAGGGGGTTTGGTGGCACCCAGAGGGGGTTTGGTGGCACCTGGATGTTGATGGTGGCACCCGGAGGGGGTTTAGTGGCACCTGGATGTTATTAATGGCACCCGGACGGGGTTTGGTGGCAACCGGATGGGGTTTGGTGGCACCCGGACGGGGTTTGGTGGCACCCGGAGGGGGTTTGGTGGCACCTGGATGTTGATGGTGGCACTCGGAGGGGGTTTGGTGGCACCCGGAGGGGGTTTGGTGGCACCTGGATGTTGATGGTGGATCCCAGAGGGGGTTTGGTGGCACCTGGATGTTGATGGTGGCACCTGGAAGGGATTTGGTGGCACCTGGAGGGGATTTGGTGGCACCCAGAGGGGGTTTGGTGGCACCTGGATGTTGATGGTGGCACCCGGAGGGGTTTTGGTGGCACCTGGATGTTAATAATGGCACCTAGATGGGGTTTGGTGGCACCCGGAGGGGGTTTGGTGGCACCTGGATGTTGATGGTGGATCCCAGAGGGGGTTTGGTGGCACCTGGATGTTGATGGTGGCACCTGGAAGGGATTTGGTGGCACCTGGAGGGGATTTGGTGGCACCCAGAGGGGGTTTGGTGGCACCTGGATGTTGATGGTGGCACCCGGAGGGGGTTTGGTGGCACCTGGATGTTGATGGTGGCACCCAGAGGGGGTTTGGTGGCACCTGGATGTTGATGGTGGCACCTGGAAGGGATTTGGTGGCACCTGGAGGGGATTTGGTGGCACCCAGAGGGGGTTTGGTGGCACCTGGATGTTGATGGTGGCACTCGGAGGGGGTTTGGTGGCACCCGGAGGGGGTTTGGTGTCACCTGGATGTTGATAGTGGCACTCGGAGGGGGTTTGGTGGCACCCGGAGGGGGTTTGGTGGCACCTAGATATTGATGGAGGCACCTGGAGGGGATTTGGTGGCACCCAGAGGGAGTTTGGTGGCACCTGTATGTTGATGGTGGATCCCAGAGGGGGTTTGGTGGCACCTGGATGTTGATGGTGGCACCTGGAAGGGATTTGGTGGCACCCAGAGGGGGTTTGGTGGCACCTGGATATTGATGGTGGCACCTGGAGGGGGTTTGGTGGCACCCAGAGGGGGTTTGGTGGCACCTGGATGTTGATGGTGGCACTCGGAGGGGGTTTGGTGGCACCCGGACGGGGTATGGTGGCACCTGGAGGGGATTTGGTGGCACCCAGAGGGGGTTTGGTGGCACCTGGATGTTGATGGTGGCACCTGGAAGGGATTTGGTGGCACCCAGAGGGGGTTTGGTGGCACCTGGATATTGATGGTGGCACCTGGAGGGGATTTGGTGGCACCCAGAGAGGGTTTGGTGGCACCTGGATGTTGATGGTGGCACCCGGAGGGTGTTTGGTGGCACCTGGATGTTGATGGTGGCACCCGGAAGGGATTTGGTGGCACCTGGATATTGATGGTGGCACCTGGAGGGGGTTTGGTGGCACCCAGAGGGGGTTTGGTGGCACCTGGATGTTGATGGTGGCACCCGGAGGGGGTTTAGTGGCACCTGGATGTTGATGGTGGCACTCGGAGGGGGTTTGGTGGCACCCGGAGGGGGTTTGGTGTCACCTGGATGTTGATGGTGGCACCCGGAGGGGGTTTGGTGGCACCCGGAGGGGGTTTGGTGGCACCTGGATGTTGATGGTGGATCCCAGAGGGGGTATGGTGGCACCTGGAAGGGATTTGGTGGCACCCAGAGGGGGTTTGGTGGCACCTGGATGTTGATGGTGGCACCTGGAGGGGATTTGGTGGCACCCAGAGGGGGTTTGGTGGCACCTGGATGTTGATGGTGGCACCCGGAGGGGGTTTGGTGGCACCTGGATGTTAATAATGGCACCTAGATGGGGTTTGGTGGCACCCAGAGGGGGTTTGGTGGCACCTGGATGTTGATGGTGGCACTCAGAGGGGGTTTGGTGGCACTCGGAGGGGGTTTGGTGGCACTCGGAGGGGGATTGGTGTCACCTGGATGTTGATGGTGGCACTCGGAGGGGGTTTGGTGGCACCCGGAGGGGGTTTGGTGGCACCTGGAGGGGGTATGGTGGCACCTGGAGGGGATTTGGTGGCACCCAGAGGGGGTTTGGTGGCACCTGGATGTTGATGGTGGATCCCAGAGGGGGTTTGGTGGCACCTGGATGTTGATGGTGGCACCTGGAAGGGATTTGGTGGCACCCAGAGGGGGTTTGGTGGCACCTGGATATTGATGGTGGCACCTGGAGGGGATTTGGTGGCACCCAGAGGGGGTTTGGTGGCACCTGGATATTGATGGTGGCACCTGGAGGGGATTTGGTGGCACCCAGAGGGGGTTTGGTGGCACCTGGATGTTGATGGTGGCACCCGGAGGGGGTTTGGTGGCACCTGGATGGGATTTGGTGGCACCTAGACGGTGTTTAGTGTCACCTGGACGGGGTTTGGTGGCACCTGGATGAGGTTTGGTGGCACCTGGAGGGGGTTGGTGGCACCCGGATGGGATTTGGTGGCACCTAGATGGTGTTTAGTGTCACCTGGACGGGGTTTGGTGGTACCTGGATGGGGTTTGGTGGCACCTGGATGGGGTTTGATGTCACCTGGATGTTGATGGTGGCACCCGGAGAGGGTTTGGTGGCACCCGGATGGGATTTGGTGGCACCTAGATAGTGTTTAGTGTCACCTGGATGGGGTTTGGTGGCACCTGGATGGGGTTTGCTGTCACCTGGACGTCGATGGTGGCACCTGGATGGGGTTTGGTGGCACCTGGATGGGATTTGCTGTCACCTGGATGTTGATGGTGGCACCCGGAGGGGGTTTGGTGGCACCCGGATGGGATTTGGTGGCACCTAGATGGTCTTTAGTGGCACCTGGATGGGGTTTGGTGGCACCTGGATGGGGTTTGGTGGCACCTGGATGGGGTTTGGTGTCACCTGGATGTTGATGGTGGCACCCGGAGAGGGTTTGGTGGCACCCGGATGGGATTTGGTGTCACCTGGATGGGGTTTGCTGTCACCTGGACGTCGATGGTGGCACCTGGCCGGGCTGGGCTGTCCCCTGGCTGTCCCCACGCTGTCCCCACCGTCCCCTTCGTGTGTGTCCCCCCCCCCCTCAGAACGGCATCGTCCCCATCGTGGAGCCCGAGATCCTTCCGGACGGTGACCACGACCTCAAGCACTGCCAGTACGTCACCGAGAAGGTGGGTCCCGCTCCCTCATTGTCCCCTTCGGTGTCCCCCTCGGTGTCCCCCTCACTGTCCCCTCGGTGTCCCCAGGTCCTGGCCGCCGTCTACAAGGCCCTGAGCGACCACCACATCTACCTGGAGGGGACGCTGCTCAAGCCCAACATGGTGACCCCGGGCCACGCCTGCACCAAGAAGTACAGCCCCGAGGAGATCGCCATGGCCACCGTCACCGCCCTGCGCCGCACAGTGCCACCCGCCGTCCCCGGTCAGTGACACCCACCCCGGCTGGCCCCACGGTGGCCTCGTCCCCGTGGCCACGGCCCCACGGTGGCCTTGAACCCGTAGCCACGTCCCCATGGTGGCTTCGTCCCCATAGCCGCGACCCCATGGTGGCCTTGAACCCGTAGCCATGTCCCCATGGTGGCTTCGTCCCCATAGCCGCAACACCATGGTGGCTTCGTCCCCATAGCCGCGACCCCATGGTGGCCTTGAACCCGTAGCCACATCCCCATGGTGGCCTTGAACCCGTAGCCACGTCCCCATGGTGGCTTCGTCCCCATAGCCGCGACCCCATGGTGGCCTTGAACCCGTAGCCACGTCCCCATGGTGGCTTCGTCCCCATAGCCGCGACCCCATGGTGGCTTCGTCCCCATAGCCGCGACCCCATGGTGGCCTTGAACCCGTAGCCACGTCCCCATGGTGGCCTTGAACCCGTAGCCACGTCCCCATAGTGGCCTTGAACCCGTAGCCACGTCCCCATGGTGGCTTCGTCCCCATAGCCACGTCCCCATGGTGGCTTCGTCCCCATAGCCGCGACCCCATGGTGGCCTTGAACCCGTAGCCACGTCCCCATGGTGGCTTCGTCCCCATAGCTGCGACCCCATGGTGGCTTCGTCCCCATAGCCGCGACCCCATGGTGGCCTTGAACCCGTAGCCACGTCCCCATGGTGGCTTCGTCCCCATAGCCGCGACCCCATGGTGGCTTCGTCCCCATAGCCACGTCCCCATGGTGGCCTTGAACCCGTATTTTCCCTCGGGGGGCTCCCCCGTCCCCGTATTTTCCCTCGGGGGGCTCCCCCGTCCCCGTATTTTCCCCCGGGGGGCTCCCCCGTCCCCGTATTTTCCCCCGGGGGGCTCCCCCGTCCCCGTATTTTCCCTCGGGGGGCTCCCCCGTCCCCGTATTTTCCCTCGGGGGGCTCCCCCGTCCCCGTATTTTCCCTCGGGGGGCTCCCCCGTCCCCGTATTTTCCCCCGGGGGGCTCCCCCGTCCCCGTATTTTCCCTCGGGGGGCTCCCCCGTCCCCGTATTTTCCCCCGGGGGGCTCCCCCGTCCCCGTATTTTCCCTCGGGGGGCTCCCCCGTCCCCGTATTTTCCCCCGGGGGGCTCCCCCGTCCCCGTATTTTCCCCCGGGGGGCTCCCCCGTCCCCGTATTTTCCCCTCGGGGGGCTCCCCCGTCCCCGTATTTTCCCTCGGGGGGCTCCCCCGTCCCCGTATTTTCCCCCGGGGGGCTCCCCCGTCCCCGTATTTTCCCCCGGGGGGCTCCCCCGTCCCCGTATTTTCCCCCGGGGGGCTCCCCCGTCCCCGTATTTTCCCTCGGGGGGCTCCCCCGTCCCCGTATTTTCCCCCGGGGGGCTCCCCCGTCCCCGTATTTTCCCTCGGGGGGCTCCCCCGTCCCCGTATTTTCCCCTCGGGGGGCTCCCCCGTCCCCGTATTTTCCCTCGGGGGGCTCCCCCGTCCCCGTATTTTCCCTCGGGGGGCTCCCCCGTCCCCGTATTTTCCCTCGGGGGGCTCCCCCGTCCCCGTATTTTCCCTCGGGGGGCTCCCCCGTCCCCGTATTTTCCCTCGGGGGGCTCCCCCGTCCCCGTATTTTCCCCCGGGGGGCTCCCCCGTCCCCGTATTTTCCCCCGGGGGGCTCCCCCGTCCCCGTATTTTCCCTCGGGGGGCTCCCCCGTCCCCGTATTTTCCCCCGGGGGGCTCCCTCGTCCCCGTATTTTCCCTCGGGGGGCTCCCCCGTCCCCGTATTTTCCCCTCGGGGGGCTCCCCCGTCCCCGTATTTTCCCCCGGGGGGCTCCCCCGTCCCCGTATTTTCCCTCGGGGGGCTCCCCCGTCCCCGTATTTTCCCTCGGGGGGCTCCCCCGTCCCCGTATTTTCCCTCGGGGGGCTCCCCCGTCCCCGTATTTTCCCTCGGGGGGTGTCCCCGCTGAGTCCCCGCTGTCCCCCGCAGGGATCACGTTCCTCTCGGGGGGTCAGAGCGAGGAGGAAGCCTCCGTCAACCTCAACGCCATCAACCGGTGTCCCCTGGCCCGGCCCTGGGCTCTCACCTTCTCGTACGGCCGAGCCCTCCAGGCCTCCGCCCTGCGCGCCTGGGCCGGCAAGAAGGACAACACCAAGGCCGCCCAGGAGGAGTACGTCAAGAGGGCCCTGGTAGGTGACACCGGGGGACCTCACGGGGACAGCAGGAACCTCACGGGGACAGTAGGAACGTCATGGGGACAGCAGGAACGTCATGGGGACTGTAGGAACGTCATGGGGACATGGGGACAGCAGGAACGTCACGGGGACAGCAGGAACGTCACGGGGACAGCAGGAACGTCACGGGGACAGCAGGAACGTCATGGGGACAGCAGGAACATCATGGGGACAGCAGGAACGTCATGGGGACTTGGGGACAGCAGGAACGTCACGGGGACAGCAGGAACGTCATGGGGACTTGGGGACAGCAGGAACGTCATGGGGACAGTAGGAACGTCATGGGGACATGGGGACAGCAGGAACGTCATGGGGACAGCAGGAACGTCATGGGGGACTTGGGGACAGCAGGAACGTCATGGGGACATGGGGACAGCAGGAACGTCATGGGGACAGCAGGAACGTCATGGGGACAGCAGGAACGTCATGGGGACTTGGGGACAGCAGGAACGTCATGGGGACAGCAGGAACGTCATGGGGACATGGGGACAGCAGGAACGTCATGGGGACAGCAGGAACGTCATGGGGACATGGGGACAGCAGGAACGTCATGGGGACAGCAGGAACGTCACGGGGACTTGGGGACAGCAGGAACGTCATGGGGACAGCAGGAACGTCATGGGGGACTTGGGGACAGCAGGAACGTCATGGGGACTTGGGGACAGCAGGAACGTCATGGGGACAGTAGGAACGTCATGGGGACAGCAGGAACGTCATGGGGACTTGGGGACAGCAGGAACGTCATGGGGGACTTGGGGACAGCAGGAACGTCACGGGGACAGCAGGAACGTCATGGGGGACTTGGGGACAGCAGGAACGTCACGGGGACAGCAGGAACGTCATGGGGACAGTAGGAACGTCATGGGGACAGCAGGAACGTCATGGGGACAGCAGGAACGTCATGGGGACTTGGGGACAGCAGGAACGTCATGGGGACAGTAGGAACGTCATGGGGACATGGGGACAGCAGGAACATCATGGGGACAGCAGGAACGTCATGGGGGACTTGGGGACAGCAGGGACGTCATGGGGACAGCAGGAACGTCATGGGGGACTTGGGGACAGCAGGAACGTCACGGGGACAGTAGGAACGTCATGGGGACAGCAGGAACGTCATGGGGACAGCAGGAACGTCATGGGGGACTTGGGGACAGCAGGAACGTCATGGGGACATGGGGACAGCAGGAACGTCACGGGGACAGCAGGGACGTCATGGGGACTTGGGGACAGCAGGAACGTCATGGGGACAGCAGGAACGTCATGGGGACTTGGGGACAGCAGGAACGTCATGGGGACAGCAGGGACGTCATGGGGACTTGGGGACAGCAGGAACGTCACGGGGACAGCAGGGACGTCATGGGGACTTGGGGACAGCAGGAACGTCATGGGGACAGCAGGAACGTCACGGGGACTTGGGGACAGCAGGAACGTCATGGGGACAGCAGGGACGTCACGGGGACTTGGGGACAGCAGGGACGTCACGGGGACAGCAGGGACGTCATGGGGACTTGGGGACAGCAGGGACGTCACGGGGACAGCAGGAACGTCACGGGGACAGCGGGAACATGATGGGGACATCAGGGGACATGGGGACATTAGGAACATCGTGGGGACATCAGGAACATCATGAGGACATCAGAGGGACATCGTGGGGACATCAGGGGACATCGTGGGGACATCAGGGGACGTGGGGACATCAGGGACATCACGGGGACATCAGGAACATCGGGGACAGCAGGAACATCAGGGGACATGGGGACAGCAGAGGGACGTCGGGAACATCACAAGGACATCAGGGGACATCATGGGGACATCAGGAGCATCATGGGGACAGCAGGGACATGGGGACATCAGGAGCATCATGGGGACATCAGGAGCATCATGGGGACATCAGGGACATCATGGGGACAGCAGGAGCATCATGGGGACATCAGGGACATCATGGGGACATCAGGAGCATCATGGGGACAGCAGGGACATCATGGGGACATCAGGAGCATCATGGGGACATCAGGGACATGGGGACAGCAGGAGCATCATGGGGACATCAGGAGCATCATGGGGACATCAGGGACATGGGGACAGCAGGAGCATCATGGGGACATCAGGAGCATCATGGGGACATCAGGGACATGGGGACAGCAGGAGCATCATGGGGACATCAGGAGCATCATGGGGACACCAGGGGACATGGGGACAGCGGGAACATCACAAGGACGTCAGGACATCGGGGACATCGTGGGGACATCAGGAACATCCTGGGGACATTAGAGGGACACGTGGACATCAGGGGGACATTAGGAACATCATGGGGACACTTGGGGGACAGGGAGGGTCTGGAGGGGGGGGGGGGGTGACAGCCCTGTCCCCAAGGGGGCAGCGCGGCTGTCACCTGGGGTCACCTCGCTCACCGTGTCCCCTCGGGTCTCCTCTCTCCTGTCCCTGTGTCCCCATCTGTGTCCCCAATGTCCTCCCCGTCCCCCCTGTCCCCTCATCTCCCCATGTCCCTGTCCCCATGTCCCACGTCTCTGTCCCCAACCCCCCATGTCCCACATCCCCCTGTCCCCTTGTCCCTCATCCCTCACGTCCCCATGTCCCCCCTGTCCCCTCCTGTCCCCATCCCCATTTCCACGTCCCCCCTGTCCCCACGTCCCTCATGTCCCCGTGACCCTGTCCCCATGTCCCTCATCCCCCCCGTGCCCCTCATGTCCTCCCCGTGTCCCCCTCCTGTCCCCATGTCCCCGGCCCCTTGTTCCTCATGACCTCATGTCCTTGTCCCCATGTCCCCATGTCCCCCATCCCCACATGTCCCTGTCCCCATGTCCCTCTGTCCCCTCGTCCCCCCTGTCCCCACATCCCTCCCATGTCCCTCATCCCCACATGTCCCTCTGTCCCCATATCTCTCATGCCCCATGTCCCTCATGTCCCCATGTCCCTCTGTCCCCATGTCCCCCATCCCCACATGTCCCTCTGTCCCCATATCTCTCATGCCCCATGTCCCTCATGTCCCCATGTCCCTCTGTCCCCATGTCCCCCATCCCCACATGTCCCTCTGTCCCCATATCTCTCATGCCCCATGTCCCTCATGTCCCCATGTCCCTCTGTCCCCATGTCCCCCATCCCCACATGTCCCTTTGTCCCCATATCTCTCATGCCTCATGTCCCCATGTCCCTCTGTCCCCATGTCCCCCATCCCTGTCCCCACATCCTTCCCATGTCCCTCTGTCCCCATGTCCCCCATCCCCACGTGTCCCTGTCCCATGTCCCCATATCTCTCATCTCCATGTCCCTCTGTCCCCACGTCCCCCCGTCCCCATATCCCCCTCATGTCCCCCTGTCCCCATGTCCCCCCCGTTCCCATATCCCTCCCATGTCCCCATATCCCCCTGTCCTTCTGTCCCCATGTTCCCCCATCCCTGTCCCTCTGTCCCCATGTCCCTCTGTCCCCATGTCCCTCTGTCCCCATGTTCCCCCATCCCTGTCCCCGTGTCCCTCATGTCCCCGTGTCCCTGTCCCTCTGTCCCCATATCCCTCTGTCCCCATGTTCCCCCATCCCTGTCCCCATGTCCCTCATGTCCCCGTGTCCCTGTCCCTCTGTCCCCATGTCCCTCATGTCCCCGTGTCCCTGTCCCTCTGTCCCCATATCCCTCTGTCCCCATGTTCCCCCATCCCTGTCCCCATGTCCCTGTCCCTCTGTCCCCATGTCCTTCTGTCCCCATGTTCCCCCATCCCTGTCCCATGTCCCCATATCCCTCTGTCCCCATGTCCCTCTGTCCCCATGTTCCCCCATCCCTGTCCCATGTCCCCATGTCCCTCTGCCCCCATGTCCCCGTGTCCCTGTTCCTCTGTCCCCATATCCCTCTGTCCCCATGTTCCCCCATCCCTGTCCCCCATGTCCCTCTGTCCCCATGTCCCTCTGTCCCCATGTTCCCCCATCCCTGTCCCCCATGTCCCTTCTGTCCCCATGTCCCTCTGTCCCCATGTTCCCCCATCCCTGTCCCCATGTCCCTCATGTCCCCATATCCTCCATGTCCCTGTCCCATGTCCCCATATCCCTCTGTCCCCATGTTCCGCCATCCCTGTCCCCATGTCTCTCATGTCCTAATGTCCCCCATGTCCCTCTGTCCCCATGTCCCTCTGTCCCCATATTCCTCTGTCCCCATATCTCCCATGTCCCTGTCCCATGTCCCACGTGTCCCCATATCCCCCATGTCCCCATGTCCCTCTGTCCCCATGTCCCTCCGTCCCCATGTTCCCCCATCCCTGTCCCCCATGTCCCTCTGTCCCCATGTCCCTCCGTCCCCATGTTCCCCCATCCCTGTCCCCCATGTCCCTCTGTCCCCATATCCCTCTGTCCCCATGTTCCCCCATCCCTGTCCCCCATGTCCCTCTGTCCCCATGTCCCTCCGTCCCCATGTTCCTCCATCCCTGTCCCCGTGTCCCCATATCCCTCTGTCCCCATGTCCCTCATGTCCCCATATCCCCCATGTCCCTGTCCCTCTATCCCCATATCCCTCTGTCCCCATGTCCCCATGCCCCCCATCCCCGTCCCCATATCCCCATGTCCCCCTCATGTCCCCCCGTGTCCCCCCCAGGCCAACTCCCTGGCCTGCCAGGGCAAGTACTCGCCCAGCGGGCAGGTGGGAGCGGCCGCCAGCGAGTCGCTCTTCGTCTCCAACCACGCCTACTGAGGACACGCCCCCTCGCCAGGCCACGCCCCCCATCCCGCGCGAAAACCACGCCCCTCTCCATAGGCTGCTATGGGAACCGTGGCCACGCCCCCTCCACAGGCTGCTATGGGAAGCGTGGCCACGCCCCTTCCATAGGCTGCTATGGGAGGCGTGGCCACGCCCCCTCCGTTGACCGCTACGCAACCGTGGCCGCGCGCCCTTTCCCCGCCAAGCCCCGCCCCCTTTTCCCGCCTTGGCGGGACAATAAACGTGGTGACAGTCCGAGTGGAGACTGGGGGGCGCTGGGAGGGACTGGGAGTGAGCTGGGGGGCACTGGGAGGGACTGGGAGTGAGCTGGGGGGCACTGGGAGGGACTGAGAATGAGCTGGGGGGCACTGGGAGGGACTGGGAGTGCGCTGGGAGGGACTGGGAGTGAGCTGGGGGGCACTGGGAGGGACTGGGAGTGAGCTGGGGGGCACTGGGAGGGACTGGGAGTGAGCTGGGGGGCACTGGGAGGGACTGGGGGGCACTGGGAGGGACTGGGAGTGAGCTGGGGGGCACTGGGAGGGACTGGGAGTGCGCTGGGAGGGACTGGGAGTGCGCTGGGGGGCACTGGGAGGGACTGGGAGTGAGCTGGGGGGCGCTGGGAGGGACTGGGAGTGCGCTGGGAGGGACTGGGAGTGAGCTGGGGGGCACTGGGAGGGACTGGGAGTGAGCTGGGAGGGACTGGGAGTGCGCTGGGGGGCACTGGGAGGGACTGGGAGTGCGCTGGGGGGCGCTGGGAGGGACTGGGAATGAGCTGGGGGGCGCTGGGAGGGACTGGGGGGCACTGGGAGGGACTGGGAGTGAGCTGGGGGGCGCTGGGAGGGACTGGGGGGCACTGGGAGGGACTGGGAGTGCGCTGGGAGGGACTGGGAGTGAGCTGGGGGGCACTGGGAGGGACTGGGAGTGAGCTGGGGGGCACTGGGAGGGACTGGGAGTGAGCTGGGGGGCGCTGGGAGGGACTGGGAGTGAGCTGGGGGGCGCTGGGAGGGACTGGGAATGAGCTGGGGGGCGCTGGGAGGGACTGGGGGGCACTGGGAGGGACTGGGAGTGTGCTGGGGGGCGCTGGAAGGGACTGGGAGTGCGCTGGGAGGGACTGGGAGTGAGCTGGGGGGCACTGGGAGGGACTGGGAGTGCGCTGGGAGGGACTGGGAGTGAGCTGGGGGGCACTGGGAGGGACTGGGAGTGAGCTGGGGGGCACTGGGAGGGACTGGGAGTGAGCTGGGGGGCACTGGGAGGGACTGGGGGGCACTGGGAGGGACTGGGAGTGAGCTGGGGGGCACTGGGAGGGACTGGGAGTGCGCTGGGAGGGACTGGGAGTGCGCTGGGGGGCACTGGGAGGGACTGGGAGTGAGCTGGGGGGCGCTGGGAGGGACTGGGAGTGCGCTGGGAGGGACTGGGAGTGAGCTGGGGGGCACTGGGAGGGACTGGGAGTGAGCTGGGAGGGACTGGGAGTGCGCTGGGGGGCACTGGGAGGGACTGGGAGTGCGCTGGGGGGCGCTGGGAGGGACTGGGAATGAGCTGGGGGGCGCTGGGAGGGACTGGGGGGCACTGGGAGGGACTGGGAGTGAGCTGGGGGGCGCTGGGAGGGACTGGGGGGCACTGGGAGGGACTGGGAGTGCGCTGGGAGGGACTGGGAGTGAGCTGGGGGGCACTGGGAGGGACTGGGAGTGAGCTGGGGGGCACTGGGAGGGACTGGGAGTGAGCTGGGGGGCGCTGGGAGGGACTGGGAGTGAGCTGGGGGGCGCTGGGAGGGACTGGGAATGAGCTGGGGGGCGCTGGGAGGGACTGGGGGGCACTGGGAGGGACTGGGAGTGTGCTGGGGGGCGCTGGAAGGGACTGGGAGTGCGCTGGGAGGGACTGGGAGTGAGCTGGGGGGCACTGGGAGGGACTGGGAGTGCGCTGGGAGGGACTGGGAGTGAGCTGGGGGGCACTGGGAGGGACTGGGAGTGAGCTGGGGGGCACTGGGAGGGACTGGGAGTGAGCTGGGGGGCACTGGGAGGGACTGGGGGGCACTGGGAGGGACTGGGAGTGAGCTGGGGGGCACTGGGAGGGACTGGGAGTGCGCTGGGAGGGACTGGGAGTGCGCTGGGGGGCACTGGGAGGGACTGGGAGTGAGCTGGGGGGCGCTGGGAGGGACTGGGAGTGCGCTGGGAGGGACTGGGAGTGAGCTGGGGGGCACTGGGAGGGACTGGGAGTGAGCTGGGAGGGACTGGGAGTGCGCTGGGGGGCACTGGGAGGGACTGGGAGTGCGCTGGGGGGCGCTGGGAGGGACTGGGAATGAGCTGGGGGGCGCTGGGAGGGACTGGGGGGCACTGGGAGGGACTGGGAGTGAGCTGGGGGGCGCTGGGAGGGACTGGGAGTGAGCTGGGAGGGACTGGGAGTGCGCTGGGGGGCACTGGGAGGGACTGGGAGTGAGCTGGGAGGGACTGGGAGTGAGCTGGGGGGCACTGGGAGGGACTGGGAGTGAGCTGGGAGGGACTGGGAGTGCGCTGGGGGGCACTGGGAGGGACTGGGAGTGAGCTGGGAGGGACTGGGAGTGAGCTGGGGGGCACTGGGAGGGACTGGGAGTGAGCTGGGGGGCGCTGGGAGGGACTGGGAGTGAACTGGGGGGCACTGGGAGGGACTGGGAGTGAGCTGGGGGGCGCTGGGAGGGACTGGGAGTGAGCTGGGAGGGACTGGGAGTGAGCTGGGGGGCACTGGGAGGGACTGGGAGTGAGCTGGGGGGCGCTGGGAGGGACTGGGAGTGAGCTGGGAGGGACTGGGAGTGCGCTGGGGGGCGCTGGGAGGGACTGGGAGTGAGCTGGGAGGGACTGGGAGTGAGCTGGGGGGCACTGGGAACGGTCTGGGGGCACTGGGAGGGACTGGGGGGCACTGGGAGGCACTGGGGGGCACTGGGAGGTACTGGGGGGCACTGGGAGGGACTGGGACGAAGGACTGAGGTCGCTGAGAGGCGGCGCTGGTGGGGATTGGGAGGGACTGGGGGAACTGGGAGGGACTGGGAGCACTGGGAGGGACTGGGGGCACTGGGAGCCCTGGGAGTTGGCACTGGGAGGGCCTGGGGGCCACTGGGAAGGGGCTGGGAGGTGGCACTGGGAGGGCCTGGGGGCCACTGGGAAGGGGCTGGGAGGCACTGGGAGGGACTGGGAGCACTGGGAGGTGGCACGGGAAGGACTGGGGGAACTGGGAGGGACTGGGATGTGGCACCGGGGGGACTGGGAGGGACTGGGGGCCACTGGGAAAGGGCTGGGAGGTAGCACTGGGAGGGACTGGGGGAACTGGGAGCCCTGGGAGGTGGCACTGGAGGGACTGGGGGAACTGGGAGGGACTGGGGGAACTGGGAGCCCTGGGAGGTGGCACTGGGAGGTACTGGGGGAACTGGGAGGGACTGGGGACACTGGGAGGGAGTGGGGGAACTGGGAGGGACTGGGGGGTGGCACTGGGAGGGACTGGGGGAACTGGGAGCCCTGGGAGTTGGCACTGGGAGGGACTGGGAGCACTGGGAGGGGCTGGGGGCCACTGGGAAGGGGCTGAGAGGTGGCACTGGGAGGGGCTGGGGGAACTGGCAGCCCTGGAAGGTGGCACTGGAGGGACTGGGAGCACTGGGAGGGACTGGGGGAACTGGGAGCCCTGGGAGGTGGCACTGGGAGGGGCTGGGAGCACTGGGAGGGACTGGGGGAACTGGGAGCCCTGGGAGGTGGCACTGGAGGGACTGGGAGCCCTGGGAGGTGGCACTGGAGGGACTGGGAGCCCTGGGAGGTGGCACTGGAGGGACTGGGAGCACTGGGAGGGACTGGGGGAACTGGGAGCCCTGGGAGGTGTCACTGGAGGGACTGGGAGCCCTGGGAGGGGCTGGGGGAACTGGGAGCACTGGGAGGGGCTGGGGGCCACTGGGAAAGGGCTTGGAGGTAGCACTGGGAGGGACTGGGAGCACTGGGAGGGGGCACGGGATGCACTAGGAGCACTGGGAGGGACTGGGGGCCACTGGGAAGGGGTTTGGAAGTATCACTGGGAGTGACTGGGGGAACTGGGAGCGACTGGGGACACTGGGAGGAGCTGGTGGGAGCCGTGAGGCAGCACTGGGAGGGACTGGGAGGCACTGGGAACCCTGGAACCTGAGATCCCCGCTCCAGCCCCGCCCCCTCGGCCTTCACTTCCGGTCCAGGCGCTTCCGCTTCCGGCGGAGGAAAGGAGGCGGGACCGGAAGTGGGGAGGCAGGACCGGAAGTGAGGAGGCGGGACCGGAAGTGACGCGGCGACGGCGGCGCGGGGGGAGCGGCCGGTGCGTGAGGGGGGGGCCTTATGGGGATTGGGGGGCAGTTAGGGGGCTCTGTGGGGCCTTATGGGGATTGGGGGGCAGTTAGGGGGCTCTGTGGGGCCTTATGGGGATTGGGGGGCAGTTAGGGGGCTCTGGGGGGCCTTATGGGGATTGGGGGGCAGTTAGGGGGCTCTGTGGGGCCTTATGGGGATTGGGGGGGCAGTTAGGGGGCTCTGTGGGGCCTTATGGGGATTGGGGGGCAGTTATGGGGCTCTGTGGGGCCTTATGGGGATTGGGGGGCAGTTAGGGGGCTCTGTGGGGCCTTATGGGGATTGGGGGTGCAGTTAGGGGGCTCTGTGGGGCCTTATCGGGATTGGGGGGCAGTTAGGGGGCTCTGTGGGGCCTTATGGGGATTGGGGGGCAGTTAGGGGGCTCTGTGGGGCCTTATGGGGATTGGGGGGCAGTTATGGGGCTCTGTGGGGCCTTATGGGGATTGGGGGGCAGTTAGGGGGCTCTGTGGGGCCTTATGGGGATTGGGGGGGCAGTTAGGGGGCTCTGTGGGGCCTTATGGGGATTGGGGGGCAGTTAGGGGGCTCTGTGGGGCCTTATGGGGATTGGGGGGGCAGTTATGGGGCTCTGTGGGGCCTTATGGGGATTGGGGGGCAGTTAGGGGGCTCTGTGGGGCCTTATGAGGATTGGGGGGCAGTTAGGGGGCTCTGTGGGGCCTTATGGGGATTGGGGGGCAGTTAGGGGGCTCTGTGGGGCCTTATGGGGATTGGGGGGGCAGTTAGGGGGCTCTGGGGGGCCTTATGGGGATTGGGGGGCAGTTAGGGGGCTCTGTGGGGCCTTATGGGGATTGGGGGGGCAGTTAGGGGGCTCTGTGGGGCCTTATGGGGATTGGGGGGCAGTTAGGGGGCTCTGGGGGGCCTTATGGGGATTGGGGGGGGCAGTTAGGGGGCTCTGTGGGGCCTTATGGGGATTGGGGGGCAGTTATGGGGCTCTGTGGGGCCTTATGGGGATTGGGGGGCAGTTATGGGGCTCTGTGGGGCCTTATGGGGATTGGGGGGCAGTTAGGGGGCTCTGTGGGGCCTTATGGGGATTGGGGGGCAGTTAGGGGGCTCTGTGGGGCCTTATGGGGATTGGGGGGCAGTTATGGGGCTCTGTGGGGCCTTATGGGGATTGGGGGGCAGTTAGGGGGCTCTGGGGGGCCTTATGGGGATTGGGGGGCAGTTAGGGGGCTCTGTGGGGCCTTATGGGGATTGGGGGGCAGTTAGGGGGCTCTGTGGGGCCTTATGGGGATTGGGGGGCAGTTATGGGGCTCTGTGGGGCCTTATGGGGATTGGGGGGCAGTTAGGGGGCTCTGTGGGGCCTTATGGGGATTGGGGGGGCAGTTAGGGGGCTCTGTGGGGCCTTATGGGGATTGGGGGGCAGTTATGGGGCTCTGTGGGGCCTTATGGGGATTGGGGGGCAGTTAGGGGGCTCTGTGGGGCCTTATGGGGATTGGGGGGCAGTTAGGGGGCTCTGGGGGGCCTTATGGGGATTGGGGGGCAGTTATGGGGCTCTGTGGGGCCTTATGGGGATTGGGGGGCAGTTAGGGGGCTCTGTGGGGCCTTATGAGGATTGGGGGGCAGTTAGGGGGCTCTGTGGGGCCTTATGGGGATTGGGGGGCAGTTAGGGGGCTCTGGGGGGCCTTATGGGGATTGGGGGGCAGTTATGGGGCTCTGTGGGGCCTTATGGGGATTGGGGGGCAGTTAGGGGGCTCTGTGGGGCCTTATGGGGATTGGGGGGCAGTTATGGGGCTCTGTGGGGCCTTATGGGGATTGGGGGGCAGTTAGGGGGCTCTGTGGGGCCTTATGGGGATTGGGGGGCAGTTATGGGGCTCTGTGGGGCCTTATGGGGATTGGGGGGCAGTTATGGGGCTCTGTGGGGCCTTATGGGGATTGGGGGGCAGTTAGGGGGCTCTGTGGGGCCTTATGGGGATTGGGGGGCAGTTATGGGGCTCTGTGGGGCCTTATGGGGATTGGGGGGCAGTTATGGGGCTCTGTGGGGCCTTATGGGGATTGGGGGGCAGTTAGGGGGCTCTGTGGGGCCTTATGGGGATTGGGGGGCAGTTAGGGGGCTCTGTGGGGCCTTATGGGGATTGGGGGGCAGTTAGGGGGCTCTGGGGGGCCTTATGGGGATTGGGGGGCAGTTAGGGGGCTCTGTGGGGCCTTATGGGGATTGGGGGGCAGTTATGGGGCTCTGTGGGGCCTTATGGGGATTGGGGGGCAGTTAGGGGGCTCTGTGGGGCCTTATGGGGATTGGGGGGGCAGTTAGGGGGCTCTGTGGGGCCTTATGGGGATTGGGGGGGCAGTTATGGGGCTCTGTGGGGCCTTATGGGGATTGGGGGGGCAGTTATGGGGCTCTGTGGGGCCTTATGGGGATTGGGGGGGCAGTTAGGGGGCTCTGTGGGGCCTTATGGGGATTGGGGGGCAGTTAGGGGGCTCTGTGGGGCCTTATGGGGATTGGGGGGCAGTTAGGGGGCTCTGTGGGGCCTTATGGGGATTGGGGGGGCAGTTATGGGGCTCTGTGGGGCCTTATGGGGATTGGGGGGGCAGTTAGGGGGCTCTGTGGGGCCTTATGGGGATTGGGGGGGCAGTTAGGGGGCTCTGTGGGGCCTTATGGGGATTGGGGGGGGCAGTTATGGGGCTCTGTGGGGCCTTATGGGGATTGGGGGGGGCAGTTAGGGGGCTCTGTGGGGCAGGGGGGTCACTTATGGGGCAGGGGGGTCACTTATGGGGCTGGGGGGTCACTTATGGGGCTGGGGGGTCACTTATGGGGCTGGGGGGGTCACTTTTGGGGCTGGGGGGTCACTTATGGGGCCGGGGGGGTCACTTATGGGGCCGGGGGGGTCACTTATGGGGCAGGGGGGGTCACTTATGGGGCTGGGGGGGTCACTTATGGGGCTGGGGGGGTCACTTATGGGGCTGGGGGGGTCACTTATGGGGCAGGGGGGTCACTTATGGGGCAGGGGGGGTCACTTATGGGTCCGGGGGGGTCACTTATGGGTCCGGGGGGGTCACTTATGGGGCCGGGGGGGTCACTTATGGGGCTGGGGGGGTCACTTATGGGGCAGGGGGTGTCACTTATGGGTCCGGGGGGGTCACTTATGGGTCCGGGGGGGTCACTTATGGGTCCGGGGGGGTCACTTATGGGTCCGGGGGGGTCACTTATGGGGCAGGGGGGGTCACTTATGGGTCCGGGGGGGTCACTTATGGGGCTGGGGGGTCACTTATGGGGCAGGGGGGGTCACTTATGGGGCAGGGGGGTCACTTATGGGGCTGGGGGGTCACTTATGGGGCAGGGGGGTCACTTATGGGGCTGGGGGGGTCACTTATGGGGCAGGGGGGTCACTTATGGGGCTGGGGGGGTCACTTATGGGGCTGGGGGGGTCACTTATGGGGCTGGGGGGGTCACTTATGGGGTTGGGGGGTCACTTATGGGGCTGGGGGGTCACTTATGGGTCCAGAGGTCGCTAATTACCCCCTAAGGGTTCTTAATGACCCCCTGGGGGCTTTAATTAACCCTTAGAGTGTTAATTATCCCCCTGGAGCTTGTTAATTACCCCCCTGGGGCCTATTAATTACCCCGTGGGGCGATTAATTATGGTTTTAACTGTTAATTACTCCCTGTGGGGTCTTAATTACCCCCTAATTACCTTCGAGGGGGTTTTATTGTCGCCTTATAGTGCTAATTAACTATAGGAGGAGCCTTAATTACCCCCCTGTACTGTTAATTACCCTTGCTGGGGGTCTTAATTATTCCTTAACGGCGCTAATTGATGTCTGGGGGGGCTTAATTAGTCCTTAAGGGTGTTAATTACCCTTGGGTGGGGCCCCTAATTATCCCCTAACAGTCTTCGTTACTCCCTGGGGGTGATTAATTACCCCCAACAATGTTAATTAGCCCTAAGGAACCGTTAATTGCCCCTTGGGGTTGATTAATTGCCCCTTGGGGTTGATTAATTGCCTTTTGGGGTTGATTAATTGCCCCGAGCTTGATTAATTACTGCCTGGGGTTGATTAATTACCCCCTAATAATGTTAATTACTGCTTCGGGGAGCTTAATTACCCCTTAATAGTGTTAATTACTTTGGGGTGGGGTCTTAATTGCCCCCTGCTGGGCCTTAATTAATGACCAGAGGGGCCGGTTAATGATTTTAGGGGGTTAATTAGTCCTGGGAGGCACTAATGAGCCCTGAGGGGTCTCTAATTAGCCTCTAGAGAGTGCTAATTACTCCTGGGGGCAGTTAATTAATCCTGGGAGATGCTAATTAACCCTTGAGGGGCCGGTGAGCTCTGAGTGGGGGTCACTGGAGGGGCCACTTAATGACTTTGAGGGGGTTAATTAGCCCTGGGAGGCACTAATGAGCCCAGAGGGGCCTCTAATTAGCATCTCTGGGTGCTAATTACTCTTGGAGGGTGTTAATTAGGTGTGGGAGATGCTAATTAACCCTTGAGGGACCGGTGAGCTCTGAGTGGGGGTGACTGGAGGGGCCACTTAATGACTTTGAGGGGGTTAATTAGTCCTGGGAGGCACTAATGAGCCCCAAGGGGTCTCTAATTAGCATCTCTAGGTGCTAATTACTCTTGGAGGGTGTTAATTAGGTCTGGGAGATGCTAATTAACCCTTGAGGGGCCGGTGAGCTCTGAGTGGGGGTGACTGGAGGGGCCACTTAATGACTTCAGGGCTGCTTAATTAGCCCCGGGAGGCACTAATGAGCCCTAGGGGGGCACTAATGAGCCCAGAGGGGCCTCTAATTAGCATCTCTGGGTGCTAATTACTCTTGGAGGGTGTTAATTAGGTCTGGGAGATGCTAATTAACCCTTGAGGGGCCGGTGAGCTCTGAGTGGGGGTGACTGGAGGGGCCACTTAATGACTTGAGGGCTGGTTAATTAGCCCTGGGAGGCACTAATGAGTCCAGAGGAGCCTCTAATTAGCATCTCTGGGTGCTAATTACTCTTGGAGGGTGTTAATTAGGTCTGGGAGATGCTAATTAACCCTTGAGGGGCCGGTGAGCTCTGAGTGGGGGTGACTGGAGGGGCCACTTAATGACTTTGAGGGGGTTAATTAGCCCTGGGAGGCACTAATGAGTCCAGAGGAGCCTCTAATTAGCATCTCTGGGTGCTAATTACTCTTGGAGGGTGTTAATTAGGTGTGGGAGATGCTAATTAACCCTTGAGGGGCCGGTGAGCTCTGAGTGGGGGTGACTGGAGGGGCCACTTAATGACTTTGAGGGGGTTAATTAGCCCTGGGAGGCACTAATGAGCCCTAGGGGGGCACTAATGAGCCCAGAGGGGCCTCTAATTAGCATCTCTGGGTGCTAATTACTCTTGGAGGGTGTTAATTAGGTCTGGGAGATGCTAATTAACCCTTGAGGGGCCGGTGAGCTCTGAGTGGGGGTGACTGGAGGGGCCACTTAATGACTTGAGGGCTGCTTAATTAGCCCCGGGAGGCGCTAATGAGTCCAGAGGAGCCTCTAATTAGCATCTCTGGGTGCTAATTACTCTTGGAGGGTGTTAATTAGGTCTGGGAGATGCTAATTAACCCTTGAGGGGCCGGTGAGCTGTGAGTGGGGGTGACTGGAGGGGCCACTTAATGACTTGAGGGCTGCTTAATTAGCCCCGGGAGGCGCTAATGAGCCCCGAGGGGTCTCTAATTAGCGCCCGGGGGCTCTAATTAACTCGGCTAATTGCAGCCATGGGGGAGCTGAGCGACCTGGACCGGCAGATCGAGCAGCTTCGTCGCTGCGAGCTCATCAAGGAGAGCGAAGTGAAGGCTCTTTGCGCCAAAGCTCGGTAATTAACGACCCCCCCGCTAATTAACCCCCCGGCTTGGGGGGGGGGGGGGGGTCTGTAATTAATTAACGGCCTCCCCGGGTGGTTAATTAAGGGGGTTTGTTTCCCAGGGAGATTCTGGTGGAGGAGAGCAACGTGCAGCGCGTCGACTCGCCCGTCACCGTGAGCCGGGGGGGCGCTATGGGGGGGCTATGGGGGGGCTATGGGGGGGCTATGGGGGGGCTATGGGGCAGCTATGGGGGGGCTATGGGGGGGCTATGGGGGGGCTATGGGGGGGCTATGGGGGGGCTATGGGGGGGCCGGGGGGCGCTATGGGGGGGCTATGGGGGGGCTATGGGGGGGCTATGGGGGGGCCGGGGGGCGCTATGGGGGGGCTATGGGGCGCTATGGGGCAGCTATGGGGGGGGCTATGGGGGGGCTATGGGGGGGCTATGGGGCAGCTATGGGGGGGCTATGGGGGGGCTATGGGGGGGCTATGGGGGGGCTATGGGGCAGCTATGGGGGGGCTATGGGGGGGCTATGGGGGGGCTATGGGGGGGCTATGGGGCAGCTATGGGGGGGCTATGGGGGGGCTATGGGGCAGCTATGGGGGGGCTATGGGGCGGCTATGGGGGGGCTATGGGGCAGCTATGGGGGGGCTATGGGGCAGCTATGGGGGGGCTATGGGGGCGCTATGGGGGGGCTATGGGGCAGCTATGGGGGGGCTATGGGGCAGCTATGGGGGGGCCGGGGGGCTATGGGGGGGCTATGGGGCAGCTATGGGGGGGCTATGGGGCAGCTATGGGGGGGCTATGGGGCAGCTATGGGGGGGCTATGGGGGGGCTATGGGGCAGCTATGGGGGGGCTATGGGGGGGCTATGGGGGGGCTATGGGGCGGCTATGGGGCAGCTATGGGGGGGCTATGGGGGGGCTATGGGGCGGCTATGGGGGGGCTATGGGGCAGCTATGGGGGGGCTATGGGGGCGCTATGGGGGGGCTATGGGGGGGCTATGGGGGGGCTATGGGGCAGCTATGGGGGGGCTATGGGGCAGCTATGGGGGGGCTATGGGGGCGCTATGGGGGCGCTATGGGGCAGCTATGGGGGGGCTATGGGGCAGCTATGGGGGGGCTATGGGGGCGCTATGGGGGGGCTATGGGGCAGCTATGGGGGGGCTATGGGGCAGCTATGGGGGGGCCGGGGGGCTATGGGGGGGCTATGGGGCAGCTATGGGGGGGCTATGGGGCAGCTATGGGGGGGCTATGGGGGCGCTATGGGGCAGCTATGGGGGGGCTATGGGGCAGCTATGGGGGGGCTATGGGGGCGCTATGGGGGGGCTATGGGGGGGCTATGGGGCAGCTATGGGGGGGCTATGGGGCAGCTATGGGGGGGCTATGGGGGCGCTATGGGGCAGCTATGGGGGGGCTATGGGGCAGCTATGGGGGGGCTATGGGGGCGCTATGGGGGGGCCGGGGGGCGCTATGGGGGGGCTATGGGGCAGCTATGGGGGGGCTATGGGGCAGCTATGGGGGGGCTATGGGGGGGCTATGGGGGGCGCTATGGGGGGGCTATGGGGCAGCTATGGGGGGGCCGGGGGGCGCTATGGGGGGGCTATGGGGCAGCTATGGGGGGGCTATGGGGGGGCTATGGGGGGGCTATGGGGCAGCTATGGGGGGGCCGGGGGGCGCTATGGGGGGGCTATGGGGCAGCTATGGGGGGGCTATGGGGCAGCTATGGGGGGGCCGGGGGGCGCTATGGGGGGGCTATGGGGGGGCTATGGGGGGGCCGGGGGGCGCTATGGGGGGGCCGGGGGGCGCTATGGGGGGGCTATGGGGCAGCTATGGGGGGGCCGGGGGGCGCTATGGGGGGGCTATGGGGCAGCTATGGGGGGGCTATGGGGCGGCTATGGGGGGGCCGGGGGGCGCTATGGGGGGGCCGGGGGGCGCTATGGGGGGCTATGGGGCAGCTATGGGGGGGCCGGGGGGCGCTATGGGGGGGCCGGGGGGCGCTATGGGGGGGCCGGGGGGCGCTATGGGGCAGCTATGGGGGGGCCGGGGGGCGCTATGGGGCAGCTATGGGGGGGCTATGGGGCAGCTATGGGGCAGCTATGGGGGGGCCGGGGGGCGCTATGGGGGGGCTATGGGGCGCTATGGGGGGGCTATGGGGCAGCTATGGGGGGGCCGGGGGGCGCTATGGGGGGGCTATGGGGCAGCTATGGGGGGGCCGGGGGGCGCTATGGGGCGCTATGGGGCGCTATGGGGGGGCGCTATGGGGCGCTATGGGGGGGCCGTGGGGCGCTATGGGGGGGCCGTGGGGCGCTATGGGGGGGCCGGGGGGCGCTATGGGGGGGCCGGGGGGCGCTATGGGGGGGCCGGGGGGCGCTATGGGGCGCTATGGGGGGGCCGGGGGGCGCTATGGGGGGGCCGTGGGGCGCTATGGGGGGGCCGGGGGGCGCTATGGGGCGCTATGGGGCAGCTATGGGGGGGCCGGGGGGCGCTATGGGGGGGCCGGGGGGCGCTATGGGGGGGCCGGGGGGCGCTATGGGGCGCTATGGGGCAGCTATGGGGCGCTATGGGGCAGCCGTGGGGCGCTATGGGGGGGCCGGGGGGCGCTATGGGGCGCTATGGGGCAGCCGTGGGGCGCTATGGGGCAGCCGTGGGGCGCTATGGGGCGCTATGGGGCAGCCGTGGGGCGCTATGGGGCAGCCGTGGGGCGCTATGGGGCGCTATGGGGCAGCCGTGGGGCGCTATGGGGCGCTATGGGGCAGCCGTGGGGCGCTATGGGGCAGCCGTGGGGCGCTATGGGGCGCTATGGGGCAGCCGTGGGGCGCTATGGGGCAGCTATGGGGCAGCCGTGGGGCGCTATGGGGCAGCCGTGGGGCGCTATGGGGGGGCCGTGGGGCGCTATGGGGCGGCCGTGGGGGCTATGGGGCAGCCGTGGGGCGCTATGGGGCGCTATGGGGCAGCTGTGGGGCGCTATGGGGCAGCCGTGGGGCGCTATGGGGCGCTATGGGGCAGCCGTGGGGCGCTATGGGGCGCTATGGGGCAGCTGTGGGGCGCTATGGGGCAGCCGTGGGGCGCTATGGGGCGCTATGGGGCAGCTATGGGGCAGCTATGGGGCAGCCGTGGGGGCTATGGGGCGCTATGGGGCAGCCGTGGGGGCTATGGGGCAGCCGTGGGGCGCTATGGGGCGCTATGGGGCAGCCGTGGGGCGCTATGGGGCGCTATGGGGCGCTATGGGGCAGCTATGGGGCGCTATGGGGCGCTATGGGGCAGCCGTGGGGCGCTATGGGGCAGCCGTGGGGCGCTATGGGGCGCTATGGGGCAGCTATGGGGCGCTATGGGGCAGCTATGGGGCAGCTATGGGGCAGCCGTGGGTCTGACTGTGTCCCCCCCAGGTTTGCGGCGACATCCACGGGCAGTTCTATGACCTCAAGGAGCTTTTCAGGGTGAGTGACCCCCAAGTGCCCCCCAAGGGCCCCCCAAGTGCCTCTCAGACCCCCAAGGGCCCCCTCCTGCCCCCCAAGTGCTTCCCAGACCCCATAAGTGCCCCCCCCGCCCCCAAGTGCCCCCCAAGTGCCCCCCCACCGCCTAAGTGCCCCCCTAAGTGCCCCCTCCGCCCCCTAAGTGCCCCCCCCGCCCCCTAAGTGCCCCCCTAAGTGCCCCCCCGCCCCCTAAGTGCCCCCCTAAGTGCCCCCCCAGCCCCCTAAGTGCCCCCCTAAGTGCCCCCCCAGCCCCCTAAGTGCCCCCCCTGCCCCCTAAGTGCCCCCCTAAGTGCCCCCTCCGCCCCCTAAGTGCCCCCCTAAGTGCCCCCCCAGCCCCCTAAGTGCCCCCTAAGTGCCCCCCCGCCCCCTAAGTGCCCCCCTAAGTGCCCCCCCCGCCCCCTAAGTGCCCCCCTAAGTGCACCCCCGCCCCCTAAGTGCCCCCCTAAGTGCACCCCTGCCCCCTAAGTGTCCCCCTAAGTGCCCCCCCCCAGCCCCCCAAGTGCCCCCCCTGCCCCCTAAGTGCCCCCTAAGTGCCCCCCCAGCCCCCTAAGTGCCCCCCTAAGTGCCCCCCCTGCCCCCTAAGTGCCCCCCTAAGTGCCCCCCCGCCCCCTAAGTGCCCCCCTAAGTGCCCTAAGTGCCCCCCCAGCCCCCTAAGTGCCCCCCTAATTCCCCTCCCAGCCCCCTAAGTGCCCCCTAAGTGCCCCCCCAGCCCCCTAAGTGCCCCCCTAATTCCCCCCCCAGCCCCCTAAGTGCCCCTAAGTGCCCCCCCTGCCCCCTAAGTGCCCCCTAAGTGCCCCCCCCGCCCCCTAAGTGCCCCCCCTGCCCCCCAGGTTGGGGGCGACGTCCCCGAGACCAACTACCTGTTCATGGGGGACTTTGTGGATCGCGGCTTCTACAGCGTCGAGACCTTCTTGCTGCTGCTGGCGCTCAAGGTGGGGGAGCTGGGGGGGAGCTGGGGGGCACTGGGGGGGGCTGGGGGGGAGCTGGGGGGGACCTGGGGGGAGCTGGGGGGACCTGGGGGGGAGCTGGGGGGGAGCTGGGGGGAGCTGGGGGGGAGCTGGGGGGCACTGGGGGGAGCTGGGGGGGACCTGGGGGGGAGCTGGGGGGGACCTGGGGGGAGCTGGGGGGGACCTGGGGGGACCTGGGGGGGAGCTGGGGGGCACTGGGGGGAGCTGGGGGGGACCTGGGGGGACCTGGGGGGGAGCTGGGGGGCACTGGGGGGAGCTGGGGGGGACCTGGGGGGAGCTGGGGGGACCTGGGGGGGACCTGGGGGGGAGCTGGGGGGAGCTGGGGGGGAGCTGGGGGGCAGGAGGCGGCTCTGTGGGGCATCTATGGGGCAGGAGGCGGCTCTATGGGGCAGGAGGCGGCTCTATGGGGCATCTATGGGGCAGGAGGCAGCTCCGTGGGGCAGGAGGCGGCTCTATGGGGCATCTATGGGGCAGGAGGCGGCTCTGTGGGGCAGGAGGCGGCTCTATGGGGCATCTATGGGGCAGGAGGCGGCTCTGTGGGGCATCTATGGGGCAGGAGGCGGCTCCGTGGGGCAGCTATGGGGCAGGAGGCGGCTCTGTGGGGCAGGAGCTGGCTCTATGGGGCATCTATGGGGCAGGAGGCGGCTCTATGGGGCATCTATGGGGCAGGAGGTGGCTCTATGGGGCATCTATGGGGCAGGAGGCGGCACTATGGGGCAGGAGGCGGCTCTGTGGGGCAGGAGGCGGCTCTGTGGGGCATCTATGGGGCAGGAGGCGGCTCTGTGGGGCAGGAGGCGGCTCTGTGGGGCATCTATGGGGCAGGAGGCGGCTCTATGGGGCAGGAGGCGGCTCTATGGGGCAGGAGGCGGCTCTATGGGGCATCTATGGGGCAGGAGGCGGCTCTATGGGGCATCTATGGGGTAGGAGGCGGCTCTATGGGGCATCTATGGGGCAGGAGGCGGCTCTATGGGGCATCTATGGGGCAGGAGGCGGCTCTATGGGGCATCTATGGGGCAGGAGGCGGCTCTATGGGGCATCTATGGGGCAGGAGGCGGCTCTATGGGGCATCTATGGGGCAGGAGGCGGCTCTATGGGGCATCTATGGGGCAGGAGGCGGCTCTATGGGGCATCTATGGGGCAGGAGGCGGCTCTATGGGGCATCTATGGGGCAGGAGGCGGCTCTATGGGGCATCTATGGGGCAGGAGGCGGCTCTATGGGGCATCTATGGGGCAGGAGGTGGCTCTATGGGGCAGGAGGCGGCTCCGTGGGGCAGGAGGCGGCTCTATGGGGCATCTATGGGGCAGGAGGCGGCTCTGTGGGGCATCTATGGGGCAGGAGGCGGCTCCGTGGGGCAGCTATGGGGCAGCCGTGGGGCAGGAGGCGGCTCTATGGGGCAGGAGGCGGCTCTATGGGGCAGGAGGCGGCTCCGTGGGGCAGGAGGTGACGGTGTGGGGCAGGAGGCGGCTCCGTGGGGCAGGAGGCGGCTCCGTGGGGCAGCTATGGGGCAGCCGTGGGGCAGGAGGTGACGGTGTGGGGCAGGAGGCGGCTCCGTGGGGCAGGAGGCGGCTCCATGGGGCAGGAGGCGGCTCTGTGGGGCAGGCGGCGGCTCCGTGGGGCAGCTATGGGGCAGGAGGCGGCTCTATGGGGCAGGAGGCGGCTCTATGGGGCATCTATGGGGCAGGAGGCGGCTCCGTGGGGCAGCTATGGGGCAGCCGTGGGGCAGGAGGCGGCTCCGTGGGGCAGGAGGCGGCTCCGTGGGGCAGGAGGCGGCTCCATGGGGCAGGAGGCGGCTCCGTGGGGCAGCTATGGGGCAGGAGGCGGCTCCGTGGGGCAGGAGGTGACGGTGTGGGGCAGGAGGCGGCTCCGTGGGGCAGGAGGCGGCTCCGTGGGGCAGCTATGGGGCAGCCGTGGGGCAGGAGGTGACGGTGTGGGGCAGGAGGCGGCTCCGTGGGGCAGGAGGCGGCTCCGTGGGGCAGGAGGTGACGGTGTGGGGCAGGTTCGCTACCCCGACCGCCTGACCCTGATCCGGGGGAACCACGAGAGCCGGCAGATCACGCAGGTTTACGGCTTCTACGACGAGTGTCTCCGCAAATACGGCTCCGTCACCGTCTGGCGCTACTGCACCGAGATCTTCGACTACCTCAGCCTCTCGGCCATCATCGACGGCAAGGTGGGCGCCCCGCGCGCTAGCCACACGCTAGCCACACGCTAGCCACACGCTGACGGCGCCGGGAGGGGGAAACGAGGCAGTTCGGACGGGTTTGGGGGCTTTTAGGACACGCCGGGGCGGGTTTAGGGGGGGTTAGGACACGCTAAGAACACGCCGGGGCGGGTTTAGGGGGGTTAGGACACGCTAAGGACACGTGGGGCCATGCTAAGGGCCTGTAGGACACGCTAAGGACACGTCGGAACACAGAAAGGGCCTGTAGGACACGCTAAGTGCACATTGGGCCCCGCTAAGGGTCTGTAGGTCACGTTAAGGACACGTCGGGCCACGCTAAGGGCCTGTAGGACACGCTAAGGACACGTCAGGACACACGAAGGGGAAGGGCCTGTAGGACACGCTAAGGCCACGTGGGGCCACGCTAAGGGTAGGACACGCTAAGGGCCTGTAGGATACGCTAAGGCCATGCTAAGGCCACGTGGGGCCACGCCAAGGGCTTGTAGGACACGCTAAGGGCCTGTAGGGCACGCTAAGGCCACGCTAAGGCCACATGGGGCCCTGCTAAGGGCCTGTAGGCCACGCTAAGGCCAGGTGGGGCCCCGCTAAGGGCCTGTAGGACACGCTAAGGGCCTGTAGGCCCCGCTAAGGCCAGGTGGGGCCCCACTAAGGGCCTGTAGGACACGCTAAGGGCCTGTAGGCCCCGCTAAGGCCACGCTAAGGCCAGGTGGGGCCCCGCTAAGGGCCTGTAGGCCACGCTAAGGCCACGCTAAGGCCAGGTGGGGCCCCGCGAAGGGCCTGTAGGCCATGCTAAGGCCACGCTAAGGCCAGGTGGGGCCCCGCTAAGGGCCTGTAGGACACGCTAAGGGCCTGTAGGCCACGCTAAGGCCACGCTAAGGCCAGGTGGGGCCCCGCTAAGGGCCTGTAGGCCACGCTAAGGCCACGCTAAGGCCAGGTGGGGCCCCGCTAAGGGCCTGTAGGCCACGCTAAGGCCACGCTAAGGCCAGGTGGGGCCCCGCTAAGGGCCTGTAGGACACGCTAAGGCCACGCTAAGGCCAGGTGGGGCCCCGCTAAGGGCCTGTAGGCCACGCTAAGGGCCTGTAGGCCACGCTAAGGCCACGCTAAGGCCAGGTGGGGCCCCGCTAAGGGCCTGTAGGACACGCTAAGGGCCTGTAGGCCCCGCTAAGGCCACGCTAAGGCCAGGTGGGGCCCCGCTAAGGGCCCGCGAGGTGACGCTGGGCGCTTTGCCCCCCCAGATTTTCTGCGTCCACGGGGGCCTCTCGCCCTCCATCCAGACCCTCGACCAGATCCGAACCATCGACCGCAAGCAGGAGGTGCCGCACGACGGGCCCATGTGCGACCTGCTCTGGTCCGACCCCGAGGGTACGAGGCCCCCCGGCACCCCCTGATCCCGCGCGAAACCCGCTGAAACCGCCCCCAACCTCGGACCCCCGTTTCTCCCCCCCAAACCCCTTTTTCTCCCCCCCAAACCCCCCTTTTCTCCCCTTTTCTCCCCCCCAAACCCCCATTTCTCCCCTTTTCTCCCCCCCAAACCCCCTTTTCTCCCCCCCCAAACCCCCTTTTCTCCCCTTTTCTCCCCCCAAACCCCCTTTTCTCCCCCTCTGACCCCCTTTTCTCCCCCCCAAACCCCCTTTTCTGCCCCCAAACCCCCTTTTCTGCCCCCCAAACCCCCTTTTCTCCCCCCAAACCCCCTTTTCTCCCCCCCAAACCCCCTTTTCTCCCCTTTTCTCCCCCCCAAACCCCCGTTTCTCCCCTTTCTCCCCCCCAAACCCCCTTTCTCCCCCTCTAACCCCCTTTTCTCCCCCTCTAACCCCCTTTTCTCCCCCCCAAACCTCCTTTTCTTTCCCGCTAACCCCCTTTTCTCCCCTTTTCTCCCCCTCTAACCCCCTTTTCTCCCCTTTTCTCCCCCTTTTCTCCCCCCTCTGACCCCCTTTTCTCCCCCCCAAACCCCCTTTTCTCCCCCTTTTCTCCCCTTTTCTCCCCCCCAAACCCCCTTTTCTCCCCCTTTTCTCCCCCTTTTCTCCCCCTTTTCTCCCCCTTTTCTCCCCCTCTAACCCCCTTTTCTCCCCTCTAACCCCCTTTTCTCCCCCTCTAACCCCCTTTTCTCTCCTTTTCTCCCCCCAAACCCCCTTTTCTCCCCCCAAACCCCTTTTCTCCCCTTTTCTCCCCTTTTCTCCCCCTCTGACCCCCTTTTCTCCCCCCAACCCCCCTTTCCTCCCCCTTTTCTCCCCTTTTCTCCCCCTTTTCTCCCCTTTTCTCCCCCTTTAACCCCCTTTTCTCCCCTTTTCTCCCCTTTTCTCCCCCTTTTCTCCCCCTTTCTCCCCCTCTGACCCCCTTTTCTCCCCCTTTTCTCCCCTTTTCTCCCCCTCTGACCCCCTTTTCTCCCCTTTTCTCCCCTTTTCTCCCCTTTTCTCCCCCTTTTCTCCCCTTTTCTCCCCCCTCTGACCCCCTTTTCTCCCCCTTTTCTCCCCTTTTCTCCCCTTTTCTCCCCTTTTCTCCCCCTTTTCTCCCCCTTTTCTCCCCCTTTTCTCCCCTTTTCTCCCCCTTTTCTCCCCCTTTTCTCCCCCTTTTCTCCCCCTTTTCTCCCCTTTTCTCCCCCTTTTCTCCCCCTTTTCTCCCCTTTTCTCCCCCCTCTGACCCCCTTTTCTCCCCCCCAAACCCCCTTTTCTCCCCCTTTTCTCCCCTTTTCTCCCCCTCTAACCCCCTTTTCTCTCCTTTTCTCCCCTTTTCTCCCCTTTTCTCCCCTTTTCTCCCCTTTTCTCCCCTTTTCTCCCCTTTTCTCCCCTTTTCTCCCCTTTTCTCCCCTTTTCTCCCCTTTTCTCCCCTTTTCTCCCCTTTTCTCCCCTTTTCTCCCCTTTTCTCCCCTTTTCTCCCCTTTTCTCCCCTTTTCTCCCCTTTTCTCCCCTTTTCTCCCCCTTTTCTCCCCCTTTTCTCCCCTTTTCTCCCCCTTTTCTCCCCTTTTCTCCCCCTTTTCTCCCCTTTTCTCCCCTTTTCTCCCCTTTTCTCCCCTTTTCTCCCCTTTTCTCCCCCTTTTCTCCCCTTTTCTCCCCTTTTCTCCCCTTTTCTCCCCTTTTCTCCCCTTTTCTCCCCTTTTCTCCCCTTTTCTCCCCTTTTCTCCCCCTTTTCTCCCCCTTTTCTCCCCCTTTTCTCCCCCTTTTCTCCCCCTTTTCTCCCCTTTTCTCCCCCTTTTCTCCCCTTTTCTCCCCCTTTTCTCCCCTTTCCCCCCTCTGACCCCCTTTTCTCCCCCCCAAACCCCCTTTTCTCCCCTTTTCTCCCCCCCAAACCCCCTTTTCTCCCCTTTTCTCCCCCCCAAACCCCCTTTTCTCCCCCTTTTCTCCCCTCCAAACCCCCTTTTCTCCCCCTTTTCTCCCCTCCAAACCCCCTTTTCTCCCCCTTTTCTCCCCCTTTTCTCCCCTTTTCTCCCCTTTTCTCCCCCTTTTCTCCCCCTTTTCTCCCCCTTTTCTCCCCTTTTCTCCCCCTTTTCTCCCCTTTTCTCCCCCTTTTCTCCCCTTTCCCCCCTCTGACCCCCCTCTTCTCCCCCCGCAGACACGACGGGCTGGGGCGTGTCGCCGCGGGGCGCCGGGTACCTCTTTGGCAGCGACGTGGTGGCGCAGTTCAACGCCTCCAACGACATCGACATGATCTGTCGCGCCCACCAGCTCGTCATGGAGGGCTACAAGTGGCACTTCAGCGAGACCGTCCTCACCGTCTGGTCCGCCCCCAACTACTGCTACCGGTCAGACACGCCAAGGACACGCTAAGGACACGCTAAGGGGGGAGCGGGACCCGAACGGGGGCGGTTGTCACCTCTGCTTGGGCTGGGAGAGGGGGTGAAGGGGTCCGAACATGCTTAGGTCACGCTAAGGCGGCGGCTAGAACACGCTAAAGTCGCTCAGATCGTGGCTCGAACACGCTAAGGTCACTCAGATCGTGGCTAGAACACGCTGAGGTCGCTCAGATCACGCCTCGAACATGCTAAGGTCGCTCGGGTCGCGGCTAGAACATGCTGAGGTCGCTCAGATCACAGCTAGAACATGCTGAGGTCGCTCAGATCACAACTAGAACACGCTAAGGTCGCTCAGATCGCAACTAGAACACGCTAAGGTCGCTCAGATCACAATTAGAACACGCTAAGGTCGCTTAGATCACAGCTAGAACACGCTAAGGTCACTCAGATCACAACTAGAACACGCTAAGGTCGCTCAGATCACAATTAGAACACGCTAAGGTCGCTCAGATCACAGCTAGAACACGCTAAGGTCACTCAGATCACAACTAGAACACGCTAAGGTCGCTCAGATCACAATTAGAACACGCTAAGGTCGCTTAGATCACAGCTAGAACACGCTAAGGTTGCTCAGATCGCGGCTAGAACACGCTAAGGTCGCTCAGATCGCGGCTAGAACACGCTAAGGTCACTCAGATCGCGGCTAGAACACGCTAAGGTCGCCCAGAACACGCTAAGGTCGCTCAGATCACAACTAGAACATGCTAAGGTTGCTCAGATCGCGGCTAGAACACGCTAATGTCACTCAGATCGCGGCTAGAACACGCTAAGGTCGCCCAGAACACGCTAAGGTCGCTCAGATCACGGCTAGAACACGCTGAGGTCACTCGGATCGCGGCTAGAACACGCTACGTTCATGGGAAGCACACGCTAAGGGCTGGTGGGACCAGAACGGGGGTGTCCACCTCCTTCAGTTGGGCTGGAGGTGGTTTAGAGGGGTTTCTAAGGTGCTTAGGACACGCTAAGGACACGCTAAGGACACGCTAAGGACACGCTAACCCGTGCGTGTTGCAGGTGCGGGAACGTGGCCGCCATCCTGGAGCTGGACGAGCACCTGCAGAAGGAATTTATCATCTTCGAGGCGGCGCCGCAGGAGACACGCGGCATCCCCTCCAAGAAGCCCGTGGCCGACTACTTCCTCTGAGCCCTCGGCCACCAGGAGCCACCGAGGGCCACCACGAGCCACCAGGAGCCACCACGAGCCACCAGGGGCCACCACGAGCCACCTCAAGGCCACCAAGTCCCCAGGAGGCGTGAGGTGGCCACTCATGGTGGCGTGTCGGGGGCTTTTGGTGTCACCCTGAGCCCTCCTGGGCCACCAAGAGCCACTTCAAGGCCACCAAGTCCCCAGGGGGCATGAGGTGGCCACTCGTGGTGGCATCTGGGGGGCTTTTGGTGTCACCCTGAGCCCTCCTGGGCCACCAAGAGCCACCTCAAGGCCACCAAGTCCCCAGGGGGCATGAGGTGGCCACTCGTGGTGGCGTCTGGGGGGCTTTTGGTGTCACCATGACCCCTCCTGGGCCACTAAGAGGCACCTCAGGCCACCAAGAGCCACCTCAAGGCCACCAAGTCCCCAAGAGGGTTGAGGTGGCCACTCGTGGTGGCATCTGGGGGGCTTTTGGTGTCACCAGGACCCCTCCTGGGCCACCAAGAGCCACCTCAAGGCCACCAAGTCCCCAGGAGGCGTGAGGTGGCCACTCGTGGTGGCATCTGGGGGGCTTTTGGTGTCACCCTGATGCCTCCTGGGCCACTAAGAGCCACCTTGGGCCACCAAGAGCCACCTTAGAGCCACCTCAAGGCCACCAAGTCTCCAGGAGGCGTGAGGTGGCCACTCGTGGTGGCATCTGGGGGGTCTTTGAGGGTCACCGTGGCCTTTGTGGCCACCAAATCCACCCCTGGGGCCACCAAATCCCTCCCTCCCCGGGTTTTTTCGATGCCGTTTCTGTCTTTTTAGATAAAAAAGATGAAAAAAAAAAAAAAACAAAACAACTCAGAGTGATAACGAGTCGATATTGGGGGGGGTATAGGGGAGCTCTATGGGGAATGTATAGGGAATGTATAGAGGGTCTATAGGGGCCCTGAGGGCTCTAGGGACTCTATAGGGAATGTATAGAGGGTCTATAGGGGCTCCGAGGGCTCTAGGGACTCTATAGGGAATGTATAGAGGGTCTATAGGGGCTCTGAGGGCTCTAGGGACTCTATAGGGAATGTATAGAGGGTCTATAGGGGCTCCGAGGGCTCTAGGGACTCTATAGGGAATGTATAGAGGGTCTATAGGGGCTCCGAGAGCTCTAGGGACTCTATAGGGAATGTATAGAGGGTCTAGAGGGGCTCCGAGGGCTCTAGGGACTCTATAGGGAATGTATAGAGGGTCTATAGGGGCTGCGAGGGCTCTAGGGACTCTATAGGGAATGTATAGAGGGTCTATAGGGGCTCCGAGGGCTCTAGGGACTCTATAGGGAATGTATAGAGGGTCTGTAGGGGCTCTGAGGGCTCTAGGGACTCTATAGGGAATCTATAGAGGGTCTATAGGGGCTCCGAGGGCTCTAGGGACTCTATAGGGAATCTATAGAGGGTCTATAGGGGCTCTGAGGGCTCTAGGGACTCTATAGGGAATCTATAGAGGGTCTATAGGGGCTCCGAGGGCTCTAGGGACTCTATAGGGAATGTATAGAGGGTCTATAGGGGCTCCGAGGGCTCTAGGGACTCTATAGGGAATGTATAGAGGGTCTAGAGGGGCTCTGAGGGCTCTAGGGACTCTATAGGGAATGTACAGAGGGTCTATAGGGGCTCCGAGGGCTCTAGGGACTCTATAGGGAATGTATAGAGGGTCTGTAGGGGCTCCGAGGGCTCTAGGGACTCTATAGGGAATCTATAGAGGGTCTATAGGGGCTCCGAGGGCTCTAGGGACTCTATAGGGAATGTATAGAGGGTCTATAGGGGCTCCGAGGGCTCTAGGGACTCTATAGGGAATGTATAGAGGGTGTATAGGGGCTCTGAGGGCTCTAGGGACTGTATAGGGAATCTATAGAGGGTCTATAGGGGCTCTGAGGGCTCTAGGGACTCTATAGGGAATGTATAGAGGGTCTGTAGGGGCTCCGAGGGCTCCTGGGACTCTATAGGGAATCTATAGAGGGTCTTTAGGGGCTCTGAGGGCTCTAGGGACTCTATAGGGAATCTATAGATGGTCTATAGGGGCTCCGAGGGCTCCTGGGACTCTATAGGGAATCTATAGAGGGACTTTAGGGGCTCTGAGGGCTCTAGGGACTCTATAGAGAATCTATAGAGGGTCTATAGGGGCTCCGAGGGCTCTAGGGACTCTATAGTGAATGTATATAGGGTCTATAGGGGCTCCGAGGGCTCTAGGGACTCTATAGGGAATGTATAGAGGGTCTGTAGGGGCTCCGAGGGCTCTAGGGACTCTATAGGAAATCTATAGAGGGTCTAGAGGGGCTCTTAGAGCTCTAGGGACTCTATAAGGAAGGTATAGAGGGTCTATAGGGGCTCTGAGAGCTCTAGGGACTCTATAGGGAATGTATAGAGGGTCTATAGGGGCTCCGAGGGGTCTAGGGACTCTATAGGGAATGTATAGAGGGTCTATAGGGGCTCCAAGGGCTCTAGGGACTCTATAGGGAATCTATAGAGGGTATATAGGGGCTCCGATGGCTCTAGGGACTCTATAGGGAATCTATAGAGGGTCTATAGGGGCTCCGAGGGCTCGAGGGACTCTATAGGGAATGTATAGAGGGTCTATAGGGACTCCGAGGGCTCTAGGGATTCGATAGGGAATGTATAGAGGGTCTATAGGGGCTCCGAGGGCTCTAGGGACTCTATAGGGAATGTATAGAGGGTCTATAGGGGCTCCGAGGGGTCTAGGGACTCTATAGGGAATGTATAGAGGGTCTATAGGGGCTCCGAGGGCTCTAGGGACTCTATAGGGAATCTATAGAGGGTCTATAGGGGCTCCGAGGGATCTAGGGACACTATAGGGAATCTATAGAGGGTCTATAGGGGCTCGGAGGGCTCTAGGGACTCTATAGGGAATGTATAGAGGGTCTATAGGGGCTCCAAGGGCTCTAGGGACTCTATAGGGAATGTATAGAGGGTCTATAGGGGCTCTGAGAGCTCTCGGGACTCTAAAGGGAATGTATAGAGGGTGTATAGCGGCTCCGAGGGATCTAGGGACTCTATAGGGAATGTATAGACGCTCTATAGGGGCTCCGACAGCTCTAGGGACTCTATAGGGAATGTATAGAGGGTCTATAGGGGCTCCGAGGGCTCTAGGGACTCTATAGAATATCTATAGAGGGTCTATAGGGGCTCTGAGAGGTCTAGGGACTCTATAAGGAATGTATAGAGGGTCTATAGGGGCTCTGAGAGCTCTCGGGACTCTAAAGGGAATGTATAGAGGGTGTATAGCGGCTCCGAGGGATCTAGGGACTCTATAGGGAATGTATAGACGCTCTATAGGGGCTCCGAGGGCTCTAGGGACTCTATAGGGAATCTATAGAGGATCTATAGGGGCTCTGAGAGCTCTAGGGACTCTATAGGGAATGTATAGAGGGTCTGTAGGGGCTCCGAGGGCTCTAGGGACTCTATAGGGAATCTATAGAGGGTCTATAGGGGCTCTGAGAGCTCTAGGGACTCTATAGGGAATGTATAGAGGGTCTGTAGGGGCTCTGAGAGCTCTAGGGACTCTATAGGGAATGTATAGAGGGTCTGTAGGGGCTCCGAGGGCTCTAGGGACTCTATAGGGAATCTATAGAGGGTCTATAGGGGCTCCGAGGGCTCTAGGGACTCTATAGGGAATGTATAGAGGGTCTATAGGGGCTCCGAGGGCTCCTGGGACTCTATAGGGAATGTATAGAGGGTCTGTAGGGGCTCCGAGGGCTCTACGGACTCTATAGGGAATGTATAGAGGGTCTAGAGGGGCTCTGAGGGCTCTAGGGACTCTATAGGGAATGTATAGAGGGTCTATAGGGGCTCCGAGGGCTCCTGGGACTCTATAGGGAATGTATAGAGGGTCTGTAGGGGCTCCGAGGGCTCTACGGACTCTATAGGGAATGAATAGAGGGTCTAGAGGGGCTCTGAGGGCTCTAGGGACTCTATAGGGAATCTATAGAGGGTCTGTAGGGGCTCCGAGGGCTCTAGGGACTCTATAGGGAATGTATAGAGGGTCTATAGGGGCTCCGAGGGCTCTAGGGACTCTATAGAATATCTATAGAGGGTCTATGGGGGCTCTGAGAGCTCTCGGGACTCTATAGGGAAAGTATAGAGTGTGTATAGCGGCTCCAAGGGATCTAGGGACTCTATAGGGAATGTATAGACGCTCTATAGGGGCTCCGAGGTCTCTAGGGACTCTATAGGGAATCAATATAGGGTCTATAGGGGCTCCGAGGGCTCCTGGGACTCTATAGGGAATCTATAGAGGGTCTATAGGGGCTCTGAGAGCTCTAGGGACTCTATAGGGAATGTATAGAGGGTCTATAGGGGCTCTGAGGGCTCTAGGGACTCTGTAGGGAATCTATAGAGGGTCTATAGGGGCTCCGAGGGCTCCTGGGACTCTATAGGGAATGTATAGAGGGTCTAGAGGGGCTCCGAGGGCTGTAGGGACTCTATAGGGAATCTATAGAGGGTCTATAGGGGCTCTGAGGGCTCTAGGGACTCTATAGGGAATCTATAGAGGGTCTATAGTGGCTCCGAGGGCTCTAGGGACTCTATAGGGAATGTATAGAGGGTCTATAGGGGCTCTGAGGGCTCTAGGGACTCTATAGGGAATCTATAGAGGGTCTATAGGGGCTCTGAGGGCTCTAGGGACTCTATAGGGAATGTATAGAGGCTCTATAGGGGCTCCGAGGGCTCTAGGGACTCTACAGGGAATGTATAGAGGTTCTATAAAGGCTCCGAAGGCTCTAGGGACTCTATAGGGAATCTATAGTGGGTCTATAGTGGCTCCGAGGGCTCTAGGGACTCTATAGGGAATGTAGAGAGGGTCTATAGGGGCTCCGAGGGCTCTAGGGATTCTATAGGGAATGTATAGAGGGTCAGTAGGGGCTCCGAGGGCTCTAGGGACTCTATAGGGAATGTACAGAGGGTCTATAGGGGTTCCGAGGGCTCTAGGGACTCTATAGGGAATGTATAGAGGGTCTATAGGGGCTCTGAGGGCTCTAGGGACTCTATAGGGAATGTATAGAGGGTCTATAGGAGCTCTGAGGGCTCTAGGGACTCTATAGGGAATCTATAGAGGGTCTATAGGGGATCCGAGGGCTCTAGGGACTCTATAGGGAATATATAGAGGGTCTATAGGGGCTCTGAGAGCTCTCGGGACTCTATAAGGAATGTATAGAGGGTCTATAGGGGCTCTGAGAGCTCTCGTGACTCTATAGGGAATGTATAGAGGGTTTATAGCGGCTCCGAGGGCTCTAGGGACTCTATAGGGAATGTATAGAGGGTCTATAGGGGCTCTGAGGGCTCTAGGGTCTCAATAGGGAATGTATAGAGGCTCTATAGGGGCTCTGAGGGCTCTAGAGGCTCTATAGGGAATCTATAGAGGGTCTATAGGGGCTCGGAGGGCTCTAGGGACTCTATAGGGAATGTATAGAGGGTCTATAGGGGCTCCGAGGGCTCTAGGGACTCTGTAGGGAATCTATAGAGGGTCTGTAGGGGCTCCGAGGGCTCTAGGGACTCTATAGGGAATCTATAGAGGGTCTATAGGGGCTCTGAGGGCTCTAGGGACTCTATAGGGAATCTATAGAGGGTCTATAGGGGCTCCGAGGGCTCTAGGGACTCTATAGGGAATGTATAGAGGGTCTATAGGGGCTCCGAGGGCTCTAGGGACTCTATAGGGAATGTATAGAGGGTCTAGAGGGGCTCTGAGGGCTCTAGGGACTCTATAGGGAATGTATAGAGGGTCTATAGGGGCTCCGAGGGCTCTAGGGACTCTATAGGGAATGTATAGAGGGTCTATAGGGGCTCCGAGGGCTCTAGGGACTCTATAGGGAATGTATAGAGGGTGTATAGGGGCTCCGAGGGCTCTAGGGACTCTATAGGGAATCTATAGAGGGTCTTTAGGGGCTCTGAGGGCTCTAGGGACTCTATAGGGAATGTATAGAGGGTCTATAGGGGCTCCGAGGGCTCCTGGGACTCTATAGGGAATCTATAGAGGGACTTTAGGGGCTCTGAGGGCTCTAGGGACTCTATAGAGAATCTATAGAGGGTCTATAGGGGCTCCGAGGGCTCTAGGGACTCTATAGTGAATGTATATAGGGTCTATAGGGGCTCCGAGGGCTCTAGGGACTCTATAGGGAATGTATAGAGGGTCTGTAGGGGCTCCGAGGGCTCTAGGGACTCTATAGGGAATGTATAGAGGGTCTGTAGGGGCTCCGAGGGCTCTAGGGACTCTATAGGAAATCTATAGAGGGTCTATAGGGGCTCTTAGAGCTCTAGGGACTCTATAAGGAAGGTATAGAGGGTCTATAGGGGCTCTGAGAGCTCTAGGGACTCTATAGGGAATGTATAGAGGGTCTATAGGGGCTCCGAGGGGTCTAGGGACTCTATAGGGAATGTATAGAGGGTCTATAGGGGCTCCAAGGGCTCTAGGGACTCTATAGGGAATCTATAGAGGGTATATAGGGGCTCCGATGGCTCTAGGGACTCTATAGGGAATCTATAGAGGGTCTATAGGGGCTCTTAGAGCTCTAGGGACTCTATAAGGAAGGTATAGAGGGTCTATAGGGGCTCTGAGAGCTCTAGGGACTCTATAGGGAATGTATAGAGGGTCTATAGGGGCTCCGAGGGGTCTAGGGACTCTATAGGGAATGTATAGACGCCCAATAGGGGCTCAGAGGGCTCTAGGGACTCTATAGGGAATCTATAGAGGGTCTATAGGGGCTCTGAGAGCTCTCGGGACTCTAAAGGGAATGTATAGAGGGTGTATAGCGGCTCCGAGGGATCTAGGGACTCTATAGGGAATGTATAGACGCTCTATAGGGGCTCCGACGGCTCTAGGGACTCTATAGGGAATGTATAGAGGGTCTATAGGGGCTCCGAGGGCTCTAGGGACTCTATAGAATATCTATAGAGGGTCTATAGGGGCTCTGAGAGGTCTAGGGACTCTATAAGGAATGTATAGAGGGTCTATAGGGGCTCTGAGACCTCTCGGGACTCTAAAGGGAATGTATAGAGGGTGTATAGCGGCTCCGAGGGATCTAGGGACTCTATAGGGAATGTATAGACGCTCTATAGGGGCTCCGAGGGCTCTAGGGACTCTATAGGGAATCTATAGAGGGTCTATAGGGGCTCTGAGAGCTCTAGGGACTCTATAGGGAATCTATAGAGGGTCTGTAGGGGCTCCGAGGGCTCTAGGGACTCTATAGGGAATGTATAGAGGGTCTGTAGGGGCTCCGAGGGATCTAGGGACTCTATAGGGAATCTATAGAGGGTCTATAGGGGCTCCGAGGGCTCTAGGGACTCTATAGGGAATGTATAGAGGGTCTATAGGGGCTCCGAGGGATCTAGGGACTCTATAGGGAATGTATAGACGCTCTATAGGGGCTCCGACGGCTCTAGGGACTCTATAGGGAATCTATAGAGGGTCTATAGGGGCTCCGAGGGCTCCTGGGAGTCTATAGGGAATGTATAGAGGGTCTGTAGGGGCTCCGAGGGCTCTACGGACTCTATAGGGAATGTATAGAGGGTCTAGAGGGGCTCTGAGGGCTCTAGGGACTCTATAGGGAATGTATAGAGGGTCTATAGGGGCTCCGAGGGCTCTAGGGACTCTATAGGGAAGGTATAGAGGGTCTATAGGGGCTCCGAGGGCTCTAGGGACTCTATAGGGAATGTATAGAGGGTCTGTAGGGGCTCCGAGGGCTCTAGGGACTCTATAGGGAAAGTATAGAGTGTGTATAGCGGCTCCAAGGGATCTAGGGACTCTATAGGGAATGTATAGACGCTCTATAGGGGCTCCGAGGTCTCTAGGGACTCTATAGGGAATCAATATAGGGTCTATAGGGGCTCCGAGGGCTCCTGGGACTCTATAGGGAATCTATAGAGGGTCTATAGGGGCTCTGAGAGCTCTAGGGACTCTATAGGGAATGTATAGAGGGTCTGTAGGGGCTCCGAGGGCTCTAGGGACTCTATAGGGAATGTATAGAGGGTCTATAGGGGCTCCGAGGGCTGTAGGGACTCTATAGGGAATCTATAGAGGGTCTATAGGGGCTCTGAGGGCTCTAGGGACTCTATAGGGAATGTATAGAGGGTCTGTAGGGGCTCCGAGGGCTCCTGGGACTCTATAGGGAATGTATAGAGGGTCTATAGGGGCTCCGAGGGCTGTAGGGACTCTATAGGGAATCTATAGAGGGTCTATAGGGGCTCTGAGGGCTCTAGGGACTCTATAGGGAATCTATAGAGGGTCTATAGTGGCTCCGAGGGCTCTAGGGACTCTATAGGGAATGTATAGAGGGTCTATAGGGGCTCTGAGGGCTCTAGGGACTCTATAGGGAATCTATAGAGGGTCTACAGGGGCTCCGAGGGCTCTAGGGACTATATAGGGAATGTATAGAGGCTCTATAGGGGCTCCGAGGGCTCTAGGGACTCTATAGGGAATGTATAGAGGTTCTATAAAGGCTCCGAAGGCTCTAGGGACTCTATAGGGAATCTATAGTGGGTCTATAGTGGCTCCGAGGGCTCTAGGGACTCTATAGGGAATCTATAGAGGGTCTATAGGGGCTCCGAGGGCTCTAGGGATTCTATAGGGAATGTATAGAGGGTCTGTAGGGGCTCCGAGGGCTCTAGGGACTCTATAGGGAATGTATAGAGGGTCTATAGGGGTTCCGAGGGCTCTAGGGACTCTATAGGGAATGTATAGAGGGTCTATAGGGGCTCTGAGGGCTCTAGGGACTCTATAGGGAATGTATAGAGGGTCTATAGGAGCTCTGAGGGCTCTAGGGACTCTATAGGGAATCTATAGAGGGTCTATAGGGGCTCCGAGGGCTCTAGGGACTCTATAGGGAATCTATAGAGGGTCTATAGGGGCTCTGAGAGCTCTCGGGACTCTATAAGGAATGTATAGAGGGTCTATAGGGGCTCTGAGAGCTCTCGTGACTCTATAGGGAATGTATAGAGGGTTTATAGCGGCTCCGAGGGCTCTAGGGACTCTATAGGGAATGTATAGAGGGTCTATAGGGGCTCTGAGGGCTCTAGGGTCTCAATAGGGAATGTATAGAGGCTCTATAGGGGCTCTGAGGGCTCTAGAGGCTCTATAGGGAATCTATAGAGGGTCTATAGGGGCTCGGAGGGCTCTAGGGACTCTATAGGGAATGTATAGAGGGTCTATAGGGGCTCCGAGGGCTCTAGGGACTCTGTAGGGAATCTATAGAGGGTCTGTAGGGGCTCCGAGGGCTCTAGGGACTCTATAGGGAATGTATAGAGGGTCTATAGGGGCTCGGAGGGCTCTAGGGACTCTATAGGGAATCTATAGAGGGTCTGTAGGGGCTCTGAGGGCTCTAGGGACTCTATAGGGAATGTATAGAGGGTCTATAGGGGCTCTGAGGGCTCTAGGGACTCTATAGCGAATGTATAGAGGGTCTATAGGGGCTCTGAGAGGTCTAGGGACTATATAGGGAATCCATAGATGGTCTGTAGGGGCTCTGAGAGCTCTAGGGACTCTATAGGGAACGTATAGAGGGTCTATAGGGGCTCTGAAGGCGCTAAGGACTCTATAGGGAATGTATAGAGGGTCTATAGGGGCTCCGAGGGCTTTAGGGACTCTATAGGGAATGTATAGAGGCTCTACAGGGGCTCCGAGGGCTCTAGGGACTCTATAGGGAATCTATAGAGGTTCTATAGGGGTCTGAGGGCTCTAGGGTCTCTATAGAGAATCTATAGAGGGTCTATAGGGGCTCTGAGGGCTGTACGGACTCTATAGGGAATCTATAGAGCGTCTATATGGGTCCGAGGGCTCTAGGGACTCTATAGGGAATGTATAGAGGGTCTGTAGGGGCTCTGAGGGCTCTAGGGACTCTATAGGGAATCAATAGAGGGTCTATATGGGTCCGAGGGCTCTAGGGACTCTATAGGGAATGTATAGATGGTCTATAGGGGCTCTGAGGGCTGTAGGGACTCTATAGGGAATGTATAGAGGGTCTATAGGGGATCTGAGGGCTCTAGGGACTCTATAGGGAATCTATAGAGGGTCTATAGGGGCTCCGAGGGCTCTAGGGATTTAATAGGGAATCGATAGAGGGTCTATAGGAGCTCTGAGATCTCTAAGGACTCTATAGGGAATGTATAGAGGGTCTATAAGGGCTCCGAGAGCTCTAGGGACACTATAGGGAATCTATAGAGGGTCTAGAGGGGCTCTGAGGGCTCTAGGGACTCTATAGGGAATGTATAGAGGGTCTATAGTGGCTCCGAGGGCTCTAGGGACTCTATAGGGAATGTATAGAGGGTCTATAGGGGCTCCGAGGGCTCTAGGGACTCTATAGGGAATCTATAGAGGGTCTATAAGGGCCCTGAGGGCTGTAGGGACTCTATAGGGAATGTATAGAGGTTCTATAAAGGCTCCGAGGGCTCTAAGGACTCTATAGGGTATCTATAGAGGGTCTATAGGGGCTCTGAGAGCTCTAGGGACTCTATAAGGAATCTATAGAGGGTCTATAGGGGCTCCGAGGGATCTAGGGACTCTATACGGAATGTATAGAGGGTCTATAGGGGCTCTGAAGGCGCTAAGGTCTCTATAGGGAATGTATAGAGGGTCTATAGGGGCTCCGAGGGCTTTAGGGACTCTATAGGGAATGTATAGAAGCTCTACAGGGGCTCCGAGGGCTCTAGGGACTCTATAGGGAATCTATAGAGGGTCTATAGGGGCTCGGAGGGCTCTAGGGTCTCTATAGAGAATCTATAGAGGGTCTATAGGGGCTCTGAGGGCTCTAGGGACTCTATAGGGAATCTATAGAGGGTCTGTAGGGGCTTCGAGGGCTGTACGGACTCTATAGGGAATCTATAGAGCGTCTCTATGGGTCCGAGGGCTCTGAGGGCTCTATAGGGAATGTATAGATGGTCTATAGGGGCTCTGAGGGCTGTAGGGACTCTATAGGGAATGTATAGAGGGTCTATAGGGGCTCCGAGGGCTCTAGGGACTCTATAGGGAATCTATAGAGGGTCTAGAGGGGCTCCGAGGGCTCTAGGGACTCTATACGGAATCTATAGAGGGTCTATAGGGGCTCTCACGACTCTAGGGACTCTATAGGGAATCTATAGAGGGTCTATAGGGGCTCTCAGGGCTGTAGGGACTCTATAGGGAATGTATAGAGGGTCTATAGAGGTTCTGAGGTCTCTAGGGACTCTATAGGGAACGTATAGAGGGTCTATAGGGGTTCTGAGGGTTCTAGGGGCTCTATAGGGAATGTATAGAGGGTCTATAGGGGCTCTGAGGGGTCTAAGGACTCTATAGGGTATCTATAGAGGGTCTATAGGGGCTCCGAGAGCTCTAGGGACACTATAGGGAATATATGGAGGGTCTATAGGGGCTCCGAGGGCTCTAGGGACTCTATAGGGAATGTATAGAGGGTCTATAGGGGCTCCGAGGACTCTAGGGACTCTAAAGGGAATCTATAGAGGGTCTATAGGGGCTCCGAGCGCTCTAGGGACTCTATAGGGAATCTATAGAGGGTCTATAGGGGCTCTGAGAGCTCTCGGGACTCTATAAGGAATGTATAGAGGGTCTATAGGGGCTCTGAGAGCTCTCGGGACTCTATAGGGAATGTATAGAGGGTTTATAGCGGCTCCGAGGGCTCTAGGGACTCTATAGGGAATGTATAGAGGGTCTGTAGGGGCTCCGAGGGCTGTAGGGACTCTATAGGGAATGTATAGAGTGTCTATAGGGGCTCTGAGCGCTCTAGGGACTCTATAGGGAATGTATAGAGGGTCTATAGGGGCTCCGAGGGCTCTAGGGACTCTGAAGGGAATGTATAGAGGGTCTATAGGGGCTCTGAGGGCTCTAGGGACTCTATAGGGAATGTATAGAGGGTCTGTAGGGGCTCCGAGGGCTCTAGGGACTCTATAGGGAATCTATAGAGGGTCTGTAGGGGCTCCGAGGGCTCTAGGGACTCTATAGGGAATGTATAGAGGGTCTATAGGGGCTCCGAGGGATTTAGGGACTCTATAGGGAATCTATAGAGGGTCTATAGGGGCTCTGAGGGCTCTAGGGTCTCAATAGGGAATGTATAGAGGCTCTATAGGGGCTCTGAGGGCTCTAGAGGCTCTATAGGGAATCTATAGAGGGTCTATAGGGGCTCGGAGGGCTCTAGGGACTCTATAGGGAATCTATAGAGGGTTCGTAGGGGCTCTGAGGGCTCTAGGGATTCTATAGGGAATGTATAGAGGGTCTGTAGGGGCTCCGAGGGCTCTAGGGAGTCTATAGGGAATATATAGAGGGTCTATAGGGGCTCTGAGAGCTCTAGGGACTCTATAGGGAATGTATAGACGCTCTATAGGGGCTCCAAGGGCTCTAGGGAAGCTATAGGGAATGTATAGAGGGTCTATATGGGATCTGATGACTCTAGGGACTCTATAGGGAACATATAGAGGGTCTGTAGGGGCTCTGAGGGCTCTAGGGACTCTATAGGGAATGTATAGAGGGTCTATAGGGGCTCCAAGGGCTCTAGAGACTATATACAGAATGTATAGAGGGTCTATAAGGACCCTTAGGGCTCTAGGGACTCTATAGGGAATCTATAGAGGGTCTATAAGGGCTCCGAGAGCTCTAGGGACTCTATAGGGAATCTATAGAGGGTCTATAGGGGCTCTGAGGGTTCTAGGGACTCTATAGGGAATGTATAGAGGGTCTATAGGGGCTCCGAGGGCTCTAGGGACTCTATAGGGAATGTATAGAGGGTCTATAGGGGCTCTCACGACTCTAGGGACTCCATAGGGAATCTATAGAGGGTCTATAGGGGCTCTCAGGGCTGTAGGGACTCTATAGGGAATGTATAGAGGGTCTATAGAGGTTCTGAGGTCTCTAGGGACTCTATAGGGAATGTATAGAGGGTCTATAGGGGTTCTGAGGGTTTTAGGGGTTCTATAGGGAATGTATAGAGGGTCTATAGGGGCTCTGAGGGGTCTAAGGACTCTATAGGGAATCTATAGAGGGTCTATAGGGGCTCCGAGGACTCTAGGGACTCTAAAGGGAATCTATAGAGGGTCTATAGGGGCTCTGAGTACTCTAGGGACACTATAGGGGATGTATAGAGGGTCTATAGGGGCTCCGAGCGCTCTAGGGACTCTATAGGGAATGTACAGAGGCTCTATAGGGGCTCCGAGGGCTCTAAGGACTCTATAGCGAATCTATAGAGGGTCTATAGGGGCTCTGAGGGCTCTAGGGTCTCTATAGGGAATGTATAGAGGGTCTATAGGGGCTCCGAGGGCTCTACGGACTCTATAGGGAATCTATAGAGGGTCTGTAGGGGCCCTGAGGGCTCTAGGGACTCTATAGGGAATGTATAGACGGTCTATAGGGGCTCTGAGGGCTCTAGGGTCTCTATAGGGAATCTATAGAGGGTCTATAGGGGCTCCGAGGGCTCTAGGGACTCTATAGGGAATGTATAGAGTGTCTATAGGGGCCCTGAGGGCTCTAGGGACTCTACAGGGAATCTATAGAGGGTCTATAGGGGCCCTGAGGGTTCTAGGGACTCTATAGGGAATGTATATGGGGTCTATAGGGGCTCTGAGGGCTCTAGGGACTCTATAGGGAATGTATAGAGGGTCTATAGTGGCTCCGAGGGCTCTAGGGACTCTATAGGGAATGTATATGGGGTCTATAGGGGCTCTGAGGGCTCTAGGGACTCTATAGGGAATGTATAGAGGGTCTATAGTGGCTCCGAGGGCTCTAGGGACTCTATAGGGAATGTATAGAGGGTCTATAGGGGCTCCGAGGGCTGCTGGGACTCTATAGGGCATCTATAGAGGGTCTATAGAAGCTCTGAGAGGTCTAGGGACACTATAGGGAATCTATAGAGGGTCTATAGGGGCTCCCAGGGCTCTAAGGACTCTATAGGGAATCTATAGCGGGTCTATAGGGGCTCCGAGAGCTCTAGGGACTATATAGGGAATGTATAGAGGGTCTATAGGAGCTCTGAGAGCTCTAGGGACTCTATAGGCAATGTATAGAGGGTCTATAGGGGCTCCGAGTGCTCAAGGGACTCTATAGGGAATGTATAGAGGGTCTATAGGGGCTCTGATGACTCTAGAGACTCTATAGGGAATCTATAGAGGGTCTATAGGGGCTCCGAGGGCTCTAGGGACTCTATAGGGAATCTATAGAGGGTCTATAGGGGCTCTGAGGGTTGTAGGGACTCTATAGGGAATGTATAGAGGGTCTATAGGGGCTCCGAGGGCTCTAGGGACTCTATAGGGAATGTATAGAGGGTCTATAGGGGCTCCGAGGGCTTTAGGGACTCTATAGGGAATGTATAGAGGCTCTATAGGGGCTCTGAGGGTTCTAGGGACTCTATAGGGAATCTATAGAGGGTCTATAGGGGCTCCGAGGGCTGTAGGGATTCTATAGGGAATGTATAGAGGGTATATAGGGGCTCAGAGGGCTGTAGGGACTCTATAGGGAATGTATAGAGGCTCTATAGGGGCTCTGAGGGCTCTAGAGACTCTATAGGGAAGCTATAGAGGGTCTGTAGGGGCCCTGAGGGCTCTAGGGACTCTATAGGGAATGTATAGACGGTCTATAGGGGCTCCGAGGTCTCTCAGGACTCTATAGAGGATGTATAGAGGGTCTATAGGGGCTCTGAGGGCTCTAGGGTCTCAATAGGGAATGTATAGAGGGTCTATAGGGGCTCTCAGGACTCTAGGGATTCTATAGGGAATCAATAGAGGGTCTATAGGGCTCCGAGGGCCCTAGGGACTCTATAGGGAATGTATAGAGGGTCTATAGGGGCCCTGAGGGCTCTAGGGAACGTATAGAAGGTGTATAGGATCTCCGAGGGCTCTAGGGACTCTATAGGGAATCTATAGAGGGTCTATAGGGGCTCCGAGGGCTCTAGGGACTCTATAGGGAATCTATAGAGGGTCTAAAGGGGCTCCGAGGGCTCTAGGGACTCTATAGGGAATCTATAGAGGGTCTATAGGAGCTCTGAGGGCTCTAGGGACTCTATAGGGAATCTATAGAGGGTCTATAGGGGCTCTCAGGACTCTAGGGATTTTATAGGGAATCTATAGTGGGTCTATAGGGGCTCCGAGGGCCCTAGGTATTCTATAGGGAATGTATAGAGGGTCTATAGTGGCTCTGATGACTCTAGGGATTCTATAGGGAATGTATAGAGGGTCCATAGGGGCTCCGAGGGCTCTAGGGACTCTAGAGGGAATGTAGAGAGGGTCTATAGGGCCTCCGAGGGCTCTAGGGACTCTATAGGGTATGTATAGAGGGTCTGTAGGGGCTGCGAGGGCTCTAGGGACTCTATAGGGAATGTATAGAGGGTCTATAGGGGCTCTGATGACTCTAGGGACTCTACAGGGAATCTATAGAGGGTCTATAGGTGCTCCGAGGGCTCTAGGGACTCTATAGGGAATATATAGTGGGTCTATAGGGGCTCCGAGGGCTCTAGGGACTCTATAGGGAATCTATAGAGGGTCTAAAGGGGCTCCGAGGGCTCTAGGGACACTATAGGGAATGTATAGAGGCTCTATAGGGGCTCTCAGGGCTCTAGGGAATCTATAGAAGGTGTATAGGATCTCCGAGGGCTCTAGGGACTCTATAGGGAATCTATAGAGGGTCTATAGCGGCTCCGAGGGCTCTAGGGACCCTATAGGGAATCTATAGAGGGTTTTTAGGTGCTCCGAGGGCTCTAGGGACTCTACAGGGAATCTATAGAGGGTCTATAGGGGCTCCGAGGGCTCTAGGGACTCTATAGGGAATCTATAGAGGGTCTATAGGGGCTCCGAGGGCTCTAGGGACTCTATAGGGAATCTATAGAGGGTCTATAGGGGCTCCGAGGGCTCTAGGGACTCTATAGGGAATCTATAGAGGGTCTATAGGGGCTCCGAGGGCTCTAGGGACTCTATAGGGAATCTATAGAGGGTCTATAGCGGCTCCGAGGGCTCTAGGGACTCTATAGGGAATCTATAGAGGGTTTTTAGGGGCTCCGAGGGCTCTAGGGACTCTATACGGAATGTATAGAGGCTCTATAGGGGCTCTGACGGCTCTAGGGACTCTATAGGGAATGTATAGAGGGTCTATACGGGCTCTGAGGACTCTAGGGACTCTATAGGGAATGTATAGAGGGTCTATAGGGGCTCTGAGGGCTCTAGGGACACTATAGGGAATCTATAGAGGGTCTATAGGGCCCCTCAGGTCTCTAGGGACTCTATAGGGAATCTATAGAGGGTCTATAGGGGCTCTAAGGGCTCTAGGGACTCTATAGGGAATCTATAGAGGGTCTATAGGGGCTCTGAGGGTTCTAGGGACTCTATAGGGAATGTATAGAGGGTCTATAGGGGCTCCGAGGGCTCTAGGGACTCTATAGGGAATGTATAGAGGGTCTATAGGGGCTCTCACGACTCTAGGGACTCCATAGGGAATCTATAGAGGGTCTATAGGGGCTCTCAGGGCTGTAGGGACTCTATAGGGAATGTATAGAGGGTCTATAGAGGTTCTGAGGTCTCTAGGGACTCTATAGGGAATGTATAGAGGGTCTATAGGGGTTCTGAGGGTTTTAGGGGTTCTATAGGGAATGTATAGAGGGTCTATAGGGGCTCCGAGGGCACTAGGGACTCTACAGGGAATCTATAGAGGGTCTATAGGGGCTCTGAGTACTCTAGGGACACTATAGGGGATGTATAGAGGGTCTATAGGGGCTCCGAGCGCTCTAGGGACTCTATAGGGAATGTACAGAGGCTCTATAGGGGCTCCGAGGGCTCTAAGGACTCTATGGGGAATGTATAGAGGGTCTATAGGGGCTCCGAGTGCTCTAAGGACTCTATAGCGAATCTATAGAGGGTCTATAGGGGCTCCGAGGGCTCTAGGGTCTCTATAGGGAATGTATAGAGGGTCTATAGGGGCTCCGAGGGCTCTACGGACTCTATAGGGAATCTATAGAGGGTCTGTAGGGGCCCTGAGGGCTCTAGGGACTCTATAGGGAATGTATAGACGGTCTATAGGGGCTCTGAGGGCTCTAGGGTCTCTATAGGGAATCTATAGAGGGTCTATAGGGGCTCCGAGGGCTCTAGGGACTCTATAGGGAATGTATAGAGTGTCTATAGGGGCCCTGAGGGCTCTAGGGACTCTACAGGGAATCTATAGAGGGTCTATAGGGGCCCTGAGGGTTCTAGGGACTCTATAGGGAATGTATATGGGGTCTATAGGGGCTCTGAGGGCTCTAGGAACTCTATAGGGAATCTATAGAGGGTCTATAGGGGTCCGAGGGATCTAGGGAATCTATAGGGAATCTATAGAGGGTCTATAGGGGCTCCGAGGGCTCTAGGGACTCTATAGGGAATCTATAGAGGGTCTATAGGGGCTCCGAGGGCTCTAGGGACACTATAGGGAATGTATAGAGGCTCTATAGGGGCTCTCAGGGCTCTAGGGAATCTATAGAAGGTGTATAGGATCTCCGAGGGCTCTAGGGACTCTATAGGGAATCTATAGAGGGTCTATAGCGGCTCCGAGGGCTCTAGGGACCCTATAGGGAATCTATAGAGGGTTTTTAGGTGCTCCGAGGGCTCTAGGGACTCTATAGGGAATCTATAGAGGGTCTATAGGGGCTCCGAGGGCTCTAGGGACTCTATAGGGAATCTATAGAGGGTCTATAGGGGCTCCGAGGGCTCTAGGGACTCTATAGGGAATCTATAGAGGGTCTATAGGGGCTCCGAGGGCTCTAGGGACTCTATAGGGAATCTATAGAGGGTCTATAGGGGCTCCGAGGGCTCTAGGGACTCTATAGGGAATCTATAGAGGGTCTATAGCGGCTCCGAGGGCTCTAGGGACTCTATAGGGAATCTATAGAGGGTTTTTAGGGGCTCCGAGGGCTCTAGGGACTCTATACGGAATGTATAGAGGCTCTATAGGGGCTCTGACGGCTCTAGGGACTCTATAGGGAATGTATAGAGGGTCTATACGGGCTCTGAGGACTCTAGGGACTCTATAGGGAATGTATAGAGGGTCTATAGGGGCTCTGAGGGCTCTAGGGACACTATAGGGAATCTATAGAGGGTCTATAGGGCCCCTCAGGACTCTAGGGACTCTATAGGGAATCTATAGAGGGTCTATAGGGGCTCTAAGGGCTCTAGGGACTATATAAGGAATGTGTAGAGGGTCTATAGGGGCTCTGATGACTCTAGGGACACTATAGGGAATCTATAGAGGGTCTATAGGGCCCCTCAGGACTCTAGGGACTCTATAGGGAATCTATAGAGGGTCTATAGGGGCTCCGAGGGCTCTAGGGATTCTATAGGGAATCGATAGAGGGTCTATAGGAGCTCTGAGATCTCTAGGGACTCTATAGGGAATGTATAGAGGGTCTATAAGGGCTCCGAGAGCTCTAGGGACTCTATAGGGAATCTATAGAGGGTCTATAGGGGCTCTGAGGGTTCTAGGGACTCTATAGGGAATGTATAGAGGGTCTATAGGGGCTCCGAGGGCTCTAGGGACTCTATAGGGAATGTATAGAGGGTCTATAGGGGCTCTCACGACTCTAGGGTCTCTATAGGGAATCTATAGAGGGTCTATAGGGGCTCTCAGGGCTTTAGGGACTCTATAGGGAATGTATAGAGGGTCTATAGAGGTTCTGAGGTCTCTAGGGACTCTATAGGGAATGTACAGAGGGTCTATAGGGGTTCTGAGGGTTCTAGGGGCTCTATAGGGAATGTATAGAGGGTCTATAGGGGCTCTGAGGGGTCTAAGGACTCTATAGGGAATCCATAGAGGGTCTATAGGGGCTCCGAGGGCTCTAGGGACTCTACAGGGAATCTATAGAGGGTCTATAGGGGCTCCGAGGACTCTAGGGACTCTAAAGGGAATCTATAGAGGGTCTATAGGAGCTCTGAGTACTCTAGGGACTCTATAGGGGATGTATAGAGGGTCTATAGGGACTCCGAGGGCTCTAAGGACTCTATGGGGAATGTATAGAGGGTCTATAGGGGCTCCGAGTGCTCTAAGGACTCTATAGGGAATCTATAGAGGGTCTATAGGGGCTCCGAGGGCTCTAAGGACTCTATGGGGAATGTATAGAGGGTCTATAGGGGCTCCGAGTGCTCTAAGGACTCTATAGGGAATCTATAGAGGGTCTGTAGGGGCCCTGAGGGCTCTAGGGACTCTATAGGGAATGTATAGACGGTCTATAGGGGCTCTGAGGGCTCTAGGGACTCTATAGGGAATCTATAGAGGATCTATAGGGGCCCTGAGGGCTCTAGGGACTCTACAGGGAATCTATAGAGGGTCTATAGGGGCCCTGAGGGTTCTAGGGACTCTATAGGGAATGTATATGGGGTCTATAGGGGCTCTGAGGGCTCTAGGGACTCTATAGGGAATGTATAGAGGGTCTATAGTGGCTCCGAGGGCTCTAGGGACTCTATAGGGAATGTATAGAGGGTCTATAGGGGCTCCGAGGGCTGCTGGGACTCTATAGGGAATCTATAGAGGGTCTATAGAAGCTCTGAGAGGTCTAGGGACACTATAGGGAATGTATAGAGGGTCTATAGGAGCTCTGAGAGCTCTAGGGACTCTATAGGCAATGTATAGAGGGTCTATAGGGGCTCTGACGGCTCTAGGGACTCTATAGGGAATGTATAGAGGGTCTATAGGGGCTCTGATGACTCTAGAGACTCTATAGGGAATCTATAGAGGGTCTATAGGGGCTCCGAGGGCTCTAGGGACTCTATAGGGAATCTATAGAGGGTCTATAGGGGCTCTGAGGGTTGTAGGGACTCTATAGGGAATGTATAGAGGGTCTATAGGGGCTCCGAGGGCTCTAAGAACTCTATAGGGAATGTATAGAGGGTCTATAGGGGCTCCGAGGGCTTTAGGGACTCTATAGGGAATGTATAGAGGCTCTATAGGGGCTCTGAGGGTTCAAGGGACTCTATAGGGAACCTATAGAGGGTCTATAGGGGCTCCGAGGGCTCTAGGGACACTATAGGGAATGTATAGAGGCTCTATAGGGGCTCTCAGGGCTCTAGGGAATCTATAGAAGGTGTATAGGATCTCCGAGGGCTCTAGGGACTCTATAGGGAATCTATAGAGGGTCTATAGCGGCTCCGAGGGCTCTAGGGACCCTATAGGGAATCTATAGAGGGTCTATAGGGGCTCCGAGGGCTCTAGGGACTCTATAGGGAATGTATAGAGGGTCTATAGGGGCTCTCACGACTCTAGGGTCTCTATAGGGAATCTATAGAGGGTCTATAGGGGCTCTCAGGGCTGTAGGGACTCTATAGGGAATGTATAGAGGGTCTATAGAGGTTCTGAGGTCTCTAGGGACTCTATAGGGAATGTACAGAGGGTCTATAGGGGTTCTGAGGGTTCTAGGGGCTCTATAGGGAATGTATAGAGGGTCTATAGGGGCTCTGAGGGGTCTAAGGACTCTATAGGGAATCTATAGAGGGTCTATAGGGGCTCCGAGGGCTCTAGGGACTCTACAGGGAATCTATAGAGGGTCTATAGGGGCTCCGAGGGCTCTAGGGACTCTATAGGGAATCTATAGAGGGTCTATAGGGGCTCCGAGGGCTCTAGGGACTCTATAGGGAAACTATAGAGGGTCTATAGGGGCTCCGAGGGCTCTAGGGACTCTATAGGGAATCTATAGAGGGTCTATAGGGGCTCCGAGGGCTCTAGGGACTCTATAGGGAATCTATAGAGGGTCTATAGGGGCTCCGAGGGCTCTAGGGACTCTATAGGGGGTCTATAGCGGCTCCGAGGGCTCTAGGGACTCTATAGGGAATCTATAGAGGGTTTTTAGGGGCTCCGAGGGCTCTAGGGACTCTATACGGAATGTATAGAGGCTCTATAGGGGCTCTGACGGCTCTAGGGACTCTATAGGGAATGTATAGAGGGTCTATACGGGCTCTGAGGACAATAGGGACTCTATAGGGAATGTATAGAGGGTCTATAGGGGCTCTGAGGGCTCTAGGGACACTATAGGGAATCTATAGAGGGTCTATAGGGCCCCTCAGGACTCTAGGGACTCTATAGGGAATCTATAGAGGGTCTATAGGGGCTCTAAGGGCTCTAGGGACTATATAAGGAATGTGTAGAGGGTCTATAGGGGCTCTGATGACTCTAGGGACACTATAGGGAATCTATAGAGGGTCTATAGGGCCCCTCAGGACTCTAGGGACTCTATAGGGAATCTATAGAGGGTCTATAGGGGCTCCGAGGGCTCTAGGGATTCTATAGGGAATCGATAGAGGGTCTATAGGAGCTCTGAGATCTCTAGGGACTCTATAGGGAATGTATAGAGGGTCTATAAGGGCTCCGAGAGCTCTAGGGACTCTATAGGGAATCTATAGAGGGTCTATAGGGGCTCTGAGGGTTCTAGGGACTCTATAGGGAATGTATAGAGGGTCTATAGGGGCTCCGAGGGCTCTAGGGACTCTATAGGGAATGTATAGAGGGTCTATAGGGGCTCTCACGACTCTAGGGTCTCTATAGGGAATCTATAGAGGGTCTATAGGGGCTCTCAGGGCTGTAGGGACTCTATAGGGAATGTATAGAGGGTCTATAGAGGTTCTGAGGTCTCTAGGGACTCTATAGGGAATGTACAGAGGGTCTATAGGGGTTCTGAGGGTTCTAGGGGCTCTATAGGGAATGTATAGAGGGTCTATAGGGGCTCTGAGGGGTCTAAGGACTCTATAGGGAATCTATAGAGGGTCTATAGGGGCTCCGAGGGCTCTAGGGACTCTACAGGGAATCTATAGAGGGTCTATAGGGGCTCCGAGGACTCTAGGGACTCTAAAGGGAATCTATAGAGGGTCTATAGGAGCTCTGAGTACTCTAGGGACTCTATAGGGGATGTATAGAGGGTCTATAGGGACTCCGAGGGCTCTAAGGACTCTATGGGGAATGTATAGAGGGTCTATAGGGGCTCCGAGTGCTCTAAGGACTCTATAGGGAATCTATAGAGGGTCTATAGGGGCTCCGAGGGCTCTAAGGACTCTATGGGGAATGTATAGAGGGTCTATAGGGGCTCCGAGTGCTCTAAGGACTCTATAGGGAATCTATAGAGGGTCTGTAGGGGCACTGAGGGCTCTAGGGACTCTATAGGGAATGTATAGACGGTCTATAGGGGCTCTGAGGGCTCTAGGGACTCTATAGGGAATCTATAGAGGATCTATAGGGGCCCTGAGGGCTCTAGGGACTCTACAGGGAATCTATAGAGGGTCTATAGGGGCCCTGAGGGTTCTAGGGACTCTATAGGGAATGTATATGGGGTCTATAGGGGCTCTGAGGGCTCTAGGGACTCTATAGGGAATGTATAGAGGGTCTATAGTGGCTCCGAGGGCTCTAGGGACTCTATAGGGAATGTATAGAGGGTCTATAGGGGCTCCGAGGGCTGCTGGGACTCTATAGGGAATCTATAGAGGGTCTATAGAAGCTCTGAGAGGTCTAGGGACACTATAGGGAATGTATAGAGGGTCTATAGGAGCTCTGAGAGCTCTAGGGACTCTATAGGCAATGTATAGAGGGTCTATAGGGGCTCTGACGGCTCTAGGGACTCTATAGGGAATGTAGAGAGGGTCTATAGGGGCTCTGATGACTCTAGAGACTCTATAGGGAATCTATAGAGGGTCTATAGGGGCTCCGAGGGCTCTAGGGACTCTATAGGGAATCTATAGAGGGTCTATAGGGGCTCTGAGGGTTGTAGGGACTCTATAGGGAATGTATAGAGGGTCTATAGGGGCTCCGAGGGCTCTAAGAACTCTATAGGGAATGTATAGAGGGTCTATAGGGGCTCCGAGGGCTTTAGGGACTCTATAGGGAATGTATAGAGGCTCTATAGGGGCTCTGAGGGTTCAAGGGACTCTATAGGGAATCTATAGAGGGTCTATAGGGGCTCCGAGGGCTCTAGGGACACTATAGGGAATGTATTGAGGGTATATAGGGGCTCAGAGGGCTGTAGGGACTCTATAGGGAACGTATAGAGGCTCTATAGGGGCTCTGAGGGCTCTAGAGACTCTATAGGGAATGTATAGAGGGTCTATAGGGGCTCTGAGGGCTCTAGGGTCTCAATAGGGAATGTATAGAGGGTCTATAGGGGCTCTCAAGACTCTAGCGATTCTATAGGGAATCAATAGAGGGTCCATAGGGCTCCGAGGGCCCTAGGGACTCTATAGGGAATGTATAGAGGGTCTATAGGGGCCCCGAGGGCTCTAGGGAACGTATAGAAGGTGTATAGGATCTCCGAGGGCTCTAGGGACTCTATAGGGAAACTATAGAGTGTCTATAGGGGCTCTGAGGGCTCTAGGGACTCTATAGGGAATCTATAGAGGGTCTATAGGAGCTCTGAGGGCTCTAGGGACTCTATAGGGAATCTATAGAGGGTCTATAGGGGCTCGGAGGGCTGTAGGGACTCTATAGGGAATGTATAGAGGGTCTATAGGGGCTCTCAGGACTCTAGGGATTTTATAGGGAATCTATAGAGGGTCTATAGGGGCTCTGATGACTCTAGGGACTCTATAGGGAATGTATAGAGGGTCTATAGGGGCTCCGAGGGCTCTAGGGACTCTAGAGGGAATGTAGAGAGGGTCTATAGGGGCTCCGACGGCTCTAGGGTCTCTATAGGGTATGTATAGAGGGTCTGTAGGGTCTGCGTGGGCCCTAGGGACTCTATAGGGAATGTATAGAGGGTCTATAGGGGCTCTGATGACTCTAGGGACTCTACAGGGAATCTATAGAGGGTCTATGGGTGCTCCGAGGGCTCTAGGGACTCTATAGGGAATATATAGTGGGTCTATAGGGGCTCTGAGGGCTGTAGGGACTCTATAGGGAATGTATAGAGGGTCTATATGGGCTCTGAGGGCTCTAGGGACTCTATAGGGCATGTATAGAGGCTCTATAGGGGCTCTGAGGGGTCTAGGGACTCTATAGGGAATGTATAGACGGTCTATAGGGGCTCGGAGGGCTCTAGGGTCACTATAGGGCATCTATAGAGGGTCTATATGGGCTCCGAGGGTCTAGGGACTCTATAGGGAATGTATAGAGGGTCTACAGGGGCTCCGAGGGCTCTAGGGACTCTATAGGGAATCTATAGAGGGTCTATAGGGGCTTCGAGGGCTCTAGGGACTCTATAGGGAATCTATAGAGGCTCTATAGGGGCTCTCAGGGCTCTAGGGAATCTATAGAAGGTGTATAGGATCTCCGAGGGCTCTAGGGACTCTATAGGGAATCTATAGAGGGTCTATAGGGGCTCTGACGGCTCTAGGGACTCTATAGGGAATGTATAGAGGGTCTATACGGGCTCTGAGGGCTCTAGGGACTCTATAGGGAATCTATAGAAAGTCTATAGGGGCTCTGAGGGCTCTAGGGACTCTATAGGGAATCTATAGAGGGTCTATAGGGGCTCTGTGGGCTCTAGGGACTCTATACGGAATGTATAGAGGCTCTATAGGGGCTCTGACGGCTCTAGGGACACTATAGGGAATCTATAGAGGGTCTATAGGGGCTCTGACCGCTCTAGGGACTCTATAAGGAATGTATAGAGGGTCTATAGGGGCTCTGATGACTCTAGGGACTCTACAGGTAATGTATAGAGGGTCTATAGGGGCTCTGAGGTCTCTAGGGACTCTATAGCGAATCTATAGAGGGTCTATAGGGGCTCCGAGGGCTCTAGGGACTCTATAGGGAATGTATAGAGGGTCTGTAGGGGCTCTGAGGGCTCTAGGGACTCTATGGGAATGTATAGAGGGTCTATAGGGGCTCTGAGGGCTCTAGGGACTCTATAGGGAATCTATAGAGGGTCTACAGGGGCCCTGAGGGCTCTAGGGACTCTATAGGGAATCTATAGAGGGTCTATAGGGGCTCCCAGGGCTCTAAGGACTCTATAGGGAATGTATAGAGGGTCTATAAGGGCTCTGAGAGCTCCGTGGACTCTATAGGGAATGAATAGATGGTCTATAGGAGCTCTGAGAGCTCTAGGGACTCTATAGGGAATCTATAGAGGGTCTATAGGGGCTCTGAGGGCTCTAGGGACTCTATACGGAATGTATAGAGGCTCTATAGGGGCTCTGACGGCTCTAGGGACTCTATAGGGAATCTATAGAGGGTCTATAGGAGCTCTGATGAATCTAGGGACTCTATAGGGAATCTATAGAGGGTCTATAGGGGCTCTCAGGACTCTAGGGATTCTATAGGTAATCTATAGAGGGTCTATAGGGGCTCCGAGGTCCCTAGGAACTCTATAGGGAATGTATAGAGGGTCTATAGGGGCTCTCAGGGCCCTAGGGAATCTATAGAAGGTGTATAGGATCTCCGAGGGCTCTAGGGACTCTATAGGGAATCTATAGAGGGTCTATAGGGGCTCCGAGGGCTTTATGGACTCTATAGGGAATGTATAGAGGGTCTTTAGGGGCTCTGATGACTCTAGGGACTCTATAGGGAATGTATAGAGGGTCTATACGGGCTCTGAGGGCTCTAGGGACTCTATAGGGAATCTATAGAGGGTCTATAGGGACTCCGAGGGCCCTAGGACTATAGGGAATCTATAGAGGGTCTATAGGGGATCTGAGATCTCTAGGAACTCTATAGGGAATGTATAGAGGGTCTATAGGAGCTCTGAGAGCTCTAGGGACTCTATAGGGAATGTATAGAGGGTCTATAGGGGCTCTGAGGGCTCTAGGGACTATATAGGGAATGTATAGAGGGTCTATAGGGGCTGCGAGGGCTCCAGGGACTCTATAGGGAATGTATAGAGGTTCTATAGGGACTCCGAGGGCCCTAGGACTCTATAGGGAATCTATTGTGGGTCTATAGGGGCTCTGAGATCTCTAAGAACTCTATAGGGAATGTATAGAGGGTCTATAGGGGCTCCGAGGGCTCTAGGGACTCTATAGGGAATGTATAGAGGGTCTATAGGGCTCTGATGACTCTAGGGACTCTATAGGGAATGTATGGAGGGTCTATAGGGGCTCTGAGGGCTGTAGGGACTCTATAGGGAATGTATAGAGGGTCTATAGGGGCTCTGAGGGCTGTAGTGGCTCTATAGGGAATCTATAGAGGGTCTAAAGGGGCTACGAGGGCTCTAATGACTCCATAGGGAATGTATAGAGCGTCTATAGGGGCTCCGAGGGCTTTAGGGACTCTATAGGGCATGTATAGAGGCTCTATAGGGGCTCCGAGGGGTCTAGGGACTTTATAGGGAATGTATAGAGGGTCTATAGGGGCTCGGAGGGCTCTAGGGACTCTATAGGGAATGTATAGAGGGTCTATAGGGGCTCTGAGGGCTCTAGGGACTCTATAGGGAATCTATAGAGGGTCTATATGGGCTCCGAGGGCTCTAGGGACTCTATAGGGAATGTATAGAGGGTCTACAGGGGCTCCGAGGGATTTAGGGACTCTATAGGGAATGTATAGAGGGTCTATAGGGACTCCGAGGGCTTTAGGGACTCTATAGGGAATGTATAGAGGGTCTGTAGGGGCTCCGAGGGCTCTAGGGACACTATAGGGAATTTATAGAGGGTCTATAGGGGTCCGAGAGATCTAGGGAATCTATAGGGAATCTATAGAGTGTCTATAGGGGCTCCGTGGGCTCTAGGGACTCTATAGGGAATCTATAGAAGCTCTATAGTGGCTCTCAGGGCTCTAGGGAATCTATAGAAGGTGTATAGTATCTCCGAGGGCTCTAGGGGCTCTATAGGGAATCTATAGAGGGTCTATAGGGGTTCTGAAGGCTCTAGGGACTCTATAGGGAATCTATAGAGGGTTTTTAGGGGCTCCGAGGGCTCTAGGGACTCTATACGGAATGTATAGAGGCTCTATAGGGGCTCTGACGGCTCTAGGGACTCTATAGGGAATGTATAGAGGGTCTATAGGGGCTCCGAGGGCTCTAGGGACTCTATAGGGTATCTATAGAGGGTCTATAGGGGCTCTCAGGACTCTAGGGATTCTATAGGGAATCTATAGAGGGTCTATAGGGGCTCCGAGGGCTCTAGGGACTCTACAGGGAATGTATAGAGGGTGTATAAGGGCCCTGAGGGCTCTAGAGACTCTATAGGTAATGTATAGAGGGTGTATAGGGGCTCCGAGGGCTCTAGGGATTCTATAGGGAATGTATAGAGGGTCTATAGGGACTCCGAGGGCCCTAGGACTCTATAGGGAATCTATAGAAGGTCTATAGGGGCTCTGAGATCTCTAGGAACTCTATAGGGAATGTATAGAGGGTCTATAGGGGCCCTGAGGGCTCTAGGGCCTCTATAGGGAATGTATAGAGGGTCTATAGGGGCTCTGAGGGCCCTAGGGACTCTATAGGGAATGTATAGAGGGTCTATAGGGGCTCCGAGGGTTCTAAGGACTCTATAGGGAATCTATAGAGGGTCTATAGGGGCCCCGAGATCTCTAGGAACTCTATAGGGAATGTATAGAGGGTCTATAGGGGCTCTGAGGGCTCTAGGGACTCTATAGGGAATCTATAGAGGGTCTATAGGGGCCCCGAGATCTCTAGGAACTCTATAGGGAATGTATAGAGGGTCTACAGGGGCTTCGAGGGCTTTAGGGACTCTATAGGGAATCTATAGAGGGTCTATAGGGACTCCGAGGGCCCTAGGACTCTATAGGGAATCTATAGAGGGTCTATAGGGGCTCTGAGATCTCTAGGAACTCTATAGGGAATGTATAGAGGGTCTATAGGAGCTCTGAGAGCTCTAGGGACTCTATAGGGTATGTATAGAGGGTCTATAGGGGCTCCGAGGGCTCTAGGGACTCTATAGGGAATGTATAGAGGGTCTATAGTGGCTCTGATGACTCTAGGGACTCTATAGGGAATCTATAAAGGGTCTATAGGAGCTCCGAGGGCTCTAGGGACTCTATAGGGAATGTATGGAGGGTCTATAGGGGCTCTGAGGGCTGTAGGGACTCTATAGGTAATGTATCGAGGGTCTATAGGGGCTCTGAGGGCTTTAGGGACTCTATAGGTAATGTATCGAGGGTCTATAGGGGCTCTGAGGGCTGTAGGGACTCTATAGGGAATCTATAGAGGGTCTAAAGGGGCTCCGAGGGCTCTAAGGACTTTATAGGGAATGTATAGAGGGTCTATAGGGGCTCGGAGGGCTCTAGGGACTCTGTAGGGAATGTATAGAGGGTCTATAGGGGCTCTGAGGGCTCTAGGGACTCTATAGGCAATGTATAGAGGGTCTATAGGGGCTCTGACGGCTCTAGGGACTCTATAGGGAATCTATAGAGGGTCTATAGGGGTCCGAGGGATCTAGGGAATCTATAGGGAATCTATAGAGGGTCTATAGGGGCTCAGAGGGCTCTAGGGACTCTATAGGGAATGTATAGAGGTTCTATAGGGGCTCTCAGGGCTCTAGGGAATCTATAGAAGGTGTATGGGATCTCTGAGGGCTCTAGGGACTCTATAGGGAATCTATAGAGGGTCTATAGGGGTTCTGAGGGCACTAGGGACTCTATATAGAATCTATAGAGGGTTTTTAGGGGCTCCGAGGGCTCTAGGGACTCTATAGGGAATCTATAGTGGGTCTATAGGGGCTCTGAGGGCTCTAGGGACTCTATACGGAATGTATAGAGGCTTTATAGGGGCTCTGACGGCTCTAGGGACTCTATAGGGAATCTATAGAGGGTCTATAGGGGCTCTGAGGGCTCTAGGGTCTCTATAGGGAATCTTTAGAGGGTCTATAGGGGCTCTGAGGGCTCTAGGGACTCTATAGGGAATGTATAGAGGGTCTATAGGGGCTCCGAGGGCTCTAGGGACTCTATAGGGAATCTATAGAGGGTCTATAGGGGCTCCGAGGGCTCTAAGGACTCTATAGGGAATCTATAGAGGGTCTATAGGGGCTCCGAGGGCTCTAGGGACTATATAGGGAATGTATAGAGGGTCTATAGGGGCTCTGATGACTCTAGGGACTCTATAGGGAATGTATAGAGGGTCTATAGGGGCTCTGAGGGCTGTAGGGACTCTACAGGGAATGTATAGAGGGTCTATATGGGCTCTGAGGGCTCTAGGGACTCTATAGGGAATGTATAGAGGGTCTATAGGGGCTCTGAGGGCTCTAGGGACTCTATAGGTAATGTATAGAGGGTCTATAGGGGCTCTCAGGTCTCTAGGGACTCTATAGGGAATCTATAGAAGGTCTATAGGGGCTCTGAGGGCTGTAGGGACTCTATAGGGAATGTATAGAGGGTCTATAGGGGCTCTGATGACTCTAGGGACTCTATAGGGAATCTATAGAGGGTCTATAGGGGCTCCGAGGGCTCTAGGGACTCTATAGGGAATCTATAGAGGCTCTAATGGCTCTAGGGACTCTATAGGGAATCTATAGAGGCTCTATAGTGGCTCTGAGGGCTCTAGGGACTCTATAGGGAATGTATAGGTGGTCTATAAGGGCTCCGAGGGCTCTAGGGACTCTATAGGGAATCTATAGAGGGTCTATAGGGGCTCTGTGGGCTCTAGGGACTCTATAGGGAATCTATAGAGGGTCTATAGGGGCTCCGAGGGCTCTAAGGACTCTATAGGGAATCTATAGAGGGTCTATAGGGGCTCCGAGGGCTCTAGCGACTCTATAGGGAATCTATAGAGGGTCTATAGGGGCTCTGTGGGCTCTAGGGTCTCTATAGGGAATCTATAGAGGGTCTATAGGGGCTCCGAGGGCTCTAAGGTCTCTATAGGGAATCTATAGAGGGTTTATAGGGGCTCCGAGGGCTCTAAGGACTCTATAGGGAATGTATAGAGGGTCTATAGGGGCTCCGAGGGCTCTAGGGACTCTATAGGGAATCTATAGACGCTCTATAGGGGCTCTGAGGGCTGTAGGGACTCTATAGGGAATCTATAGAGGGTCTATAGTGACTCTGAGGGCTCTAGGAACTCTATAGGGAATCTATAGAGGGTCTATAGGGGCTCCGAGGGCTCTAGGGACTCTATAGGGAATCTATAGAGGCTCTAAGGGCTCTAGGGACTCTATAGGGAATCTATAGAGGCTCTATAGTGGCTCTGAGGGCTCTAGGGACTCTATAGGGAATGTATAGGTGGTCTATAAGGGCTCCGAGGGCTCTAGGGACTCTATAGAGGGTCTATAGGGGCTCTGAGGGCTCTATGGACTCTATAGGGAATCTATAGAGGGTATATAGGGGCTCCGAGGGCTCTAGGGACTCTATAGGGAATCTATAGAGGGTCTATAGGGGCTCTGTGGGCTCTAGGGACTCTATAGGGAATCTATAGAGGGTCTATAGGGGCTCCGAGGGCTCTAAGGACTCTATAGGGAATCTATAGAGGGTCTATAGGGGCTCCGAGGGCTCTAGCGACTCTATAGGGAATCTATAGAGGGTCTATAGGGGCTCTGTGGGCTCTAGGGACTCTATAGGGAATCTATAGAGGGTCTATAGGGGCTCCGAGGGCTCTAAGGTCTCTATAGGGAATCTATAGAGGGTCTATAGGGGCTCTGAGGGCTCTAAGGACTCTATAGGGAATCTATAGAGGGTCTATAGGGGCTCCGAGGGCTCTAGGGACTCTATAGGGAATCTATAGACGCTCTATAGGGGCTCTGAGGGCTGTAGGGACTCTATAGGGAATCTATAGAGGGTCTATAGTGACTCTGAGGGCTCTAGGAACTCTATAGGGAATCTATAGAGGGTCTATAGGGCCTCCGAGGGCTCTAGGGACTCTATAGGGAATCTATAGACGCTCTATAGCGGCTCTGAGGGCTCTAGGGACTCTATAGGGAATGTATAGAGGGTCTATAGGGGCTATGAAGGCTCTAGGGACTCTATAGGGAATGTATAGAGGGTCTATAGGGGCTCTGAGTGCTCTAGGGACTCTATAGGGAACGTATAGACGCTCTATCGGGCCTCTGAGGGCTCTAGGGACTCTATAGGGAATGTATAGAGGGTCTATAGGGGCTCTGAGGGCTCTAGGGACTCTATAGAGGCTTTCTAGGGGCTCTTAGGTCCCTTCGGGATGTATAGAGGCTGTGAGGGCTCTACGTAGTCTATAGGGAATATATAGAGTCTCTGTAGGGGCTCTATCGAGAAAGTTTAGAGGCTCTGTAGGGGTTCTGAGGGCTCTCTTGTGTCCCTACCGGGGCTCTGTAGGGCTTTATAGGGGTTTTGAGGTCTCTAGGATATCTATAGAGGCTCTGCAGAGGTTCTGTAGGGGCTCTAAGCTGTCTAAGGTCTCTACAGTAGCTTTATGGACCCTCTGAGCTCTCTACGGGTTCTATAGACGCTCTAGAGTCTCTGCGGTCCTTACGGAGTCTCTATAGGGGCCCTTAGGTCTCGCGAGATCTCGCCGAGGGGCGGGAGGGGAGGCGGGGTTACGAAATCTCGCGAGATCTCTCAAGGGGTGGGAAAGGTGTGTTTGGGGCCGAAGTCTCGCGAGGTCTCGCCGAGGGGAGGGAAACGAGGAGAGCCGGGGGGGGGGGGGGGGTGTTGTAGAGAAGTCTCGCGAGATCTACCGCGTCAGGAATACGTGGTCTCGCGCGATCTCTACGAGGGGCGGGAAGCGAGGAGAGACGGGGGAGGGAGCGAAGTCGCGCGGGATTTTTCGTGTCGGGATCCGAGGCCTCGCGAGATCTTTACGAGGGGCGGGAAGGGAGGGGAGGCGGGGATGGAAATCTCGCGAGATCTGCATCTCCTTGGCTAGGAGGTCTCGCGAGGTCTCGCCGAGGGGCGGGAAGGGAGGGGAGTTTTGGGATCGAACTCTCGCGAGACCCGCCGTGGTGGACATAGGGAGTCTCGCGAGACCTGGCGTTCCCGCCTCCCCGCCGGCCGCGCGCGCGGCTCGCGCCCCCTCCCCTCCCCCCTTGCCGCCGCCGCCATTTTGCCGCCGGGCTCGGTGTCGGCGGACTCCATTTCCCGTGAGCCCCCGTGGAGCCCGGGCGGGGAGGGAGGGGGGGAGTCTGGACGGGGCGGCGAGTTGGGTGTTGAGGGCCGGGGGGGGGCCATTTTGCGGCGGGCGATGTCGGCGGCGCCGCGGCGGGGCTGAGGGTGGCGGAGGCGAAGCGGGAGGCGCCTCCCCGGGGTCCCTCCGGCCGCTCCCGCCGGGGCCGGGGCCGCTGAGGTGAGGGGGGAGCGGCCTGGGGGTCTCTATGGGGCAGGGGCTGTGGGGTTGGGGGTCGGTGTGGGGTGATGGGATCGCTGGGGGGGGACGGGGGCGGTGTGGGGGGTCTCTGTGGGGCAGGGGCTGTGGGGCTGTGAGGCTCTATGGGGTGAGGAGGGCTGGGGGGGTTCTTTATGGAGTGAGGGGGGTCTCTCTGGGGTAAGGAGGGTGGTGTGGGGGTCCCTATGGGGCTCACGGGCCTCAGTGGGGCAGGAGCTGTGGGGCTTGGAGGGCTCTGTGGAGTGATGGGAGTCCCTATGGGGCAGGGGCTGTGGGGCTCCTATGGAGCGAGGGGAGGCTCGAGGGGTCTTTCTGGGGCAGGGGCTATGGGGCCGGAGGGTCTCTATGGGGCGAGGGGGTGGCGTGGGGTGATGGGATTGCTGTGGGGCGAGAGGGGCTGTATGGGGCTAGGGTTGTGGGGCTAGGGGGTTTCTGTGGGGCGAGGGAGGCGGTGTGGAGAGGGGAGAGGGGGGGTCTGTGGGGCAGGGGCTGTGGTGCTTGGGGGGCTATGGGGTGAGGGAGGAATCGGGGAGTCTCAATGGAGCAGGAACTGTGGGGCTCAGGGGGCTCAATGGGGCGAGGTGGTCAGTGTGGCTGGAAGGTCTCTATGGGGATCGGAGAGGATTGAGGGGTCTCTATGGAGCAGGGGCTGTGGGGCTTGGGGATTTCTACAGGGCTCAGAGGGACTCTTGGAGTCTCTGTGGGGCAGGGGCTGTGGGGCTCAGGGGGCTCTATGGGGTGAGGGGGGGATCGGGGGTTCTCTATGGAGCAGGGGCTGTGGGGCTTGGGGATTTCTACGGGGCTCAGAGGGACACTTGGGGTCTCTATGGGGCAGGGGCTGTGGGGCTCAGGAGGCTCTATGGGGTTTGGGGAGACTCTTGGGAGTCTCTATGGGGCAGGGGCTGTGGGGCTCAGGAGGCTCTATGGGGTTTGGGGAGACTCTTGGGATCTCTATGGGGCAGGGGCTGTGGGGCTCAGGAGGCTCTATGGGGTTTGGGGATACTCTTGGGGTCTCTATGGGGCAGGGGCTGTGGGGCTCAGGAGGCTCTATGGGGTTTGGGGATACTCTTGGGGTCTCTATGGGGCAGGGGCTGTGGGGCTCAGGGGACTCTATGGGGTTTGGGGAGACTCTTGGGGGTATCTATGGGGCAGGGGCTGTGGGGCTCAGGGGGCTCTATTGGATTCGGGGAGACTCTTGGGGTCTCTGTGGGGCAGGGTCTGTGGGGCTCAGGGGGCTCTATGGGGTGGGGGGAATCGGGGTGTCTCTATAGAGCAAGGGCTTGGGGATTTCTGTGGGGCTTAGGGGGACACTTGGGGTCTCTATGGGGCAGGGTCTGTGGGGCTCAGGGGACTCTGGGGTTTGGGGAGACTCTTGGGGTCTCTATGGGGCAGGGTCTGTGGGGCTCAGGGGACTCTATGGGGTTTGGGGAGACTCTTGGGGTCTCTATGGGGCAGGGGCTGTGGGGCTCAGGGGGCTCTATGGGGTTTGGGGAGACTCTTGGGGTCTCTATGGGGCAGGGGCTGTGGGGCTCAGGGGACTCTATGGGGTTTGGGGAGACTCTTGGGGTCTCTATGGGGCAGGGGCTGTGGGGCTCAGGGGGCTCTATTGGATTCGGGGAGACTCTTGGGGTCTCTATGGGGCAGGGGCTGTGGGGCTCAGGGGGCTCTATTGGATTCGGGGAGACTCTTGGGGTCTCTGGGGCAGGGTCTGTGGGGCTCAGGGGGCTCTATGGGGTGGGGGGGATCGGGGTGTCTCTATAGAGCAAGGGCTTGGGGGTTTCTGTGGGGCTTAGGGGGACACTTGGGGTCTCTATGGGGCAGGGACTGTGGGGCTCAGGGGGCTTTATGGGGTTCGGGGGGACTCTTGGGGTCTCTATGGGGCAGGGACTGTGGGGCTCAGGGGGCTTTCTGGGGTTCGGGGGGACTCTTGGGGTCTCTATGGGGCAGGGGCTGTGGGGCTCAGGGGGCTCTATGGGGTTCGGGGGGACTCTTGGGGTCTCTATGGGGCAGGGTCTGTGGGGCTCAGGGGGCTTTCTGGGGTTCGGGGGGACTCTTGGGGTCTCTGTGGGGCTCAGGGGGCTCTATGGGGTGAGGGGGGGATCGGGGGGTCTCTATGGGGCTGTGGGGCTGGGGGGTCACTACAGGGCAAGGGGGTCCCCATGTGGGGTAGCCCCACGGCAGAGAGTTGGGGGGGGCAGAAAGCACCTAATTCTTGGGGTTCAGCACCCATTGGGGCTCAGTGCTCATTCTGGGGTCCTAGCACTCGATTTCGGGGGGGGGGGGGGCTCAGCTCCAATTTTGGAGCCCAGCACCCAGTTTTTGGGGTCCAGCACCCATTGGGATGCACAGGATCCGTTTTGGGGGGGCTCAGCACAAATTTCGGAGCCCAGCACCCAGTTTTTGGGGTCCAGCACCCATTGGGATGCACAGGATCCGTTTTGGGGGGGCTCAGCACAAATTTCGGAGCCCAGCACCCAGTTTTTGGGGTCCAGCACCCATTGGGGTGCCCAGTATCTATTTTGGGGGGGTCCAGCACACCTATTGGGGTGTGCAGCACCGTTTTGGAGGGTCGCTCAGCACCCATTTATTGGGGTTCGGTTGCTACTTATTGGGATCCAGTGCCCGCTTTTGGGGGTCCTGGCCCCCACTTTTGGGGTTCAGCACCCGTTTTTTGGGGTTCGGCACCCACTTTCCCCTCTCCCCCAGGAGCCCCCCCCGCGTCACCGACACCGTGGAAGTGGAGTGTGAGGAGGAGGAGGAGGGCCCCGCGCACACAGGTGGGGCAACTGGGAGCACTGGGAGGGGACTGGGAGCACTGGGAGGGGACTGGGAGCCTACTGGGACCACACTGGGTGCCTGTTGGGAGCACTGGTGGGTGCTGGGGCCATACTGGGGCCATACTGGGAGCACTGGTGGGTGCTGGGAACATTTGGGGACTGTACTGGGAGCACTGGTGGGTGCTGGGACTGTTTGGGGACTGTACTGGGAGCACTGGTGGGTGCTGGGACCATTTGGGGACTGTACTGGGAGCACTGGTGGGTGCTGGGACCGTTTGGGGACTGTACTGGGAGCACTGGTGGGTACTGGGACCGTTTGGGGACTGTACTGGGAGCACTGGTGGGTGCTGGGACCGTTTGGGGACTGTACTGGGAGCACTGGTGGGTGCTGGGACCGTTTGGGGACTGTACTGGGAGCACTGGTGGGTGCTGGGAACATTTGGGGACTGTACTGGGAGCACTGGTGGGTGCTGGGGCCATACTGGGAGCACTGGTGGGTGCTGGGACCGTTTGGGGACTGTACTGGGAGCACTGGTGGGTGCTGGGGCCATTTGGAGACTGTACTGGGAGCACTGGTGGGTGCTGGGGCCATACTGGGAGCCTACTGGGACTGTACTGGGAGCACTGGTGGGTGCTGGGGCCATACTGGGAGCCTACTGGGACCGTACTGGGAGCCCTGGTGGGTGCTGGGGCCATACTGGGAGCCTACTGGGACCGTACTGGGAGCCCTGGTGGGTGCTGGGGCCATACTGGGGCCCTTCGGGTAGCGCTGATGGGTACTGGGAGCATACTGGGAGCTTACTGGGACCATACTGGGAGTGTACTGGGAGCACTGGTGGGTGCTGGGGCCATACTGGGAGCCTACTGGGACCGTACTGGGAGTGTACTGGGAGCACTGGTGGGTGCTGGGGCCATACTGGGACCGTACTGGGAGTGTACTGGGAGCACTGGTGGGTGCTGGGGCCATACTGGGAGCCTACTGGGACCGTACTGGGAGCACTGGTGGGTGCTGGGACCATACTGGGACCGTACTGGGAGCACTGGTGGGTGCTGGGGCCATACTGGGACCGTACTGGGAGCACTGGTGGGTGCTGGGGCCATACTGGGACCGTACTGGGAGCACTGGTGGGTGCCGGGTCCATTTTGGTGCCCTTTTGGGGCTGGTTTGGGGGGCACCGGTGGGCGCTGGGAGCATCCTGGGTCTGTGCTGGGTCCATACTGGTTTATACTGGTCCACACTGGTTTATACTGGTCCATACTGGTTTATACTGGTCTGCACTGGTTTATACTGGTCCATACTGGTTGCAGGCGGCGGTGCGCAGCGCAGGCTGGGCGGCGCGGGCGCGCAGGACCTGGCCGAGGGCTCGGGGCAGGATGAGGCCCCCCCTTCCCAGCAGCCTCTGGGGCAGGAGGGCGGCCCCGGGGACCCCCCCCCGCCGACCCCCCCCGCCCCGACTGCTCCCCCCAACCCGGCCAGCGACACGCAGGTGAGGGGGGGACCCCGAAAGGGACCCCAAAAACCAACCCCCCCCCCCCCCACACACACCCAGCTCCCCCCAACCCGGCCAGCGTCACGCAGGTGAGGGGGGGACCCCGAAAGGGACCCCTAAAAACCAACCCCCCCCCCACACACACCCCCAGCTCCCCCCAACCCGGCCAGCGTCACGCAGGTGAGGGGGGGACCCCGAAAGGGACCCCAAAAACCAACCCCCCCCCCCCACAGCCCCAGCTCCCCCCAACCCGCTCAGCGTCACGCAGGTGAGGGGGGGACCCCGAAAGGGACCCCTAAAAACCAACCCACCCCCCCAGCTCCCCCCAACCTGGCCAGCGTCACACAGGTGAGGGGGGGACCCCGAAAGGGACCCCAAAAACCAACCCCCCCCCCACACCCCCCCAGCTCCCCCCAACCCGGCCAGCGTCACGCAGGTGAGGGGGGGACCCCGAAAGGGACCCCAAAAACCAACCCCCCCCCACGCCCCCAGCTCCCCCCCACCCGCTCAGCGTCACGCAGGTGAGGGGGGGACCCCGAAAACGAACCCCCCACCCCTCTTTCCTTTGGGACCCCCAAAAGGGACCCCAAAAAGGAACCCCCCCCAACCCGCCCAGCGTCACGCAGGTGAGGGGGGGACCCCGAAAGGGACCCCAAAAACCAACCCCCCCCACACACACCCCCAGCTCCCCCCAACCCGGCCAGCGTCACGCAGGTGAGGGGGGGACCCCAAAAACGAACCCCCCCCACCCCTCTTTCCTTTGGGACCCCCAAAAGGGACCCCAAAAAGGAACCCCCTCAGCTCCCCCCAACCCGCCAAGTGTCACACAGGTGAGGGGGGGACCCCGAAAGGGACCCCAAAAACCAACCCCCCCCCACACCCCCAGCTCCCCCCAACCCGCCCAGCGTCACGCAGGTGAGGGGGGGACCCCGAAAGGGACCCCAAAAACCAACCCCCCCACTCCTCTTTCCTTTGGGACCCTCAAAAGGACCCCCAAAAACAAACACCCCCCACACCCCGCCAACTCCCCCAAACCCCTCCTGACTCCCTCGTGTCCCCCCCAAATCCCCTCCTGACCCCCCGTGTCCCCCCCAAACCCACTTTGGACCCCCCCAACCACCTCCTGACCACCCCAGGCCCCCCCAAACCCATTCCTGAACCACCATGTCCCCCCTAAACCCGTCCTGACCCCCCGTGTCCCCCCCAAACCCACTTTGGACGCCCCCAACCACCTCCTGACCACCCCATATCCCCCCCAAACCCCTCCTGACCCCCCCATGTCCCCCCCAAACCCATTCCTGAACCACCATGTCCCCCCTAAACCCATCCTGACCCCCCGTGTCCCCCCCAAACCCACTTTGGACCCCCCCAACCACCTCCTGACCACCCCATGTCCCCCCCAAACCCCTCCTGACCCCCCCATGTCCCCTCCAAACTCACTCTGGACCCCCCCAACCACCTCCTGAGCACCCTATATCCCCCCCAAACCCCTCCTGACCCCCCCATGTCCCCCCCAAACCCATTCCTGAACCACCATGTCCCCCCTAAACCCGTCCTGACCCCCCCATGTCCCCCCCAAACCCACTTTGGACCCCCCCAACCACCTCCTGAGCACCCCATATGACCCCCAAACCCCTCCTGATGCCCCCATGTCCCCCCCAAACCCACTTTGGACCCCCCTAACCACCTCCTGAGCACCCCATATCCCCCCCAAACCCCTCCTGACCACCCTATATCCCCCCCAAACCCCTCCTGACACCCCCATGTCCCCCCCAAACCCACTTTGGACCCCCCCAACCACCTCCTGACCACCCTACATCCCCCCCAAACCCCTCCTGACACCCCCATGTCCCCCCCAAACCCACTTTGGACCCCCCTAACCACCTCCTGACCACCCTACATCCCCCCCAAACCCCTCCTGACACCCCCATGTCCCCCCCAAACCCACTTTGGACCCCCCTAACCACCTCCTGACCACCCTACATCCCCCCCAAACCCCTCCTGACACCCCCATGTCCCCCCCAAACCCACTTTGGACCCCCCTAACCACCTCCTGACCACCCTACATCCCCCCCAAACCCCTCCTGACACCCCCATGTCCCCCCCAAACCCACTTTGGACCCCCCCAACCACCTCCTGACCACCCTACATCCCCCCCAAACCCCTCCTGACACCCCCATGTCCCCCCCAAACCCACTTTGGACCCCCCCAACCACCTCCTGACCACCCTACATCCCCCCCAAACCCCTCCTGACACCCCCATGTCCCCCCCGCAAACCTCCTTCTGACCCCCCTATGTCCCATCCAAACCCCCCCAACCCCCTCACGTCCCCCCTAAACCCCTCCCTGCCTCCTCCAAGCCCCCCAAAACCCCCTTCTAACCCCCCCCCCCCCCCGGGTCCCCCCAGCTCTCCACGGGCAGAATGACGGGGAGCAGCCCGGTGTCGCCGGCCTCCTCGGGCTCCCCGGGCAGCGTCTCCCCCCCGGCCTCGTCCCCTGCCGGCCCCCCCCGCCCCGATGGGCCCCCCGGCCCCCCGGAACCCCCCAGCCTCTGGGACAAGACCCACGCCGAGATCGCCGAGCAGGCCAAGCACGTAAGAACCATCCCCGGGGGGGGAGCACAGCCCCATAGCAGCCACTAGAGAATCTCTGGGGGTTGCGGGAGGGGGTTTGGGGGGGGGCTCAGCCCCGTAGCAGCCGCTAGAGTATCTCTGGGGGTTGCGGGAGAGGGGTTTGGGGGGAGCACAGCCCCGTAGCAGCCACTAGAGAATCTCTGGGGGTTGTGGGAGGGGGGTTTGGGGGGGAGCTCAGCCCCATAGGAGCCACTAGAGAATCTCTGGGGGTTGTGGGAGGGGGGTTTGGGGGGGAGCACAGCCCCATAGCAGCCGCTAGAGAGTCTCTGGGGGGTTGCGGGAGGGGGTTTGGGGGGAGCTCAGCCCCATAGGAGCCACTAGAGAATCTCTGGGGGTTGCGGGAGTGGGGTTTGGGGGGGGCTCAGCCCTGTAGCAGCCGCTAGAGAATCTCTGGGGGTTGCGGGAGAGGGGTTTGGGGGGAGCTCAGCCCCATAGCAGCCACTAGAAGAATCTCTGGGGGTTGTGGGAGGGGGTTTGGGGGGGGGCTCAGCCCCGTAGCAGCCGCTAGAGAATCTCTGGGGGTTGCGGGAGAGGGGTTTGGGGGGGGCTCAGCCCCGTAGCAGCCACCAGAGAATCTCTGGGGGTTGTGGGAGGGGGGTTTGGGGGGAGCACAGCCCCGTAGCAGCCGCTAGAGAATCTCTGGGGGTTGCGGGAGAGGGGTTTGGGGGGAGCTCAGCCCCATAGGAGCCACTAGAGAATCTCTGGGGGTTGCGGGAGAGGGGGTTTGGGGGGGGCTCAGCCCCATAGGAGCCTCTAGAGAATCTCTGGGCGGGGGGGCAGCCCCATAGTGGTCCCTGGGTGGCCATTGGGTGGTGGTTGGTAGCCACGAGTGACGTGTGGTGGCCACTGGGTGCCCTTTGGTGGCCATTGGGGTGGTTGTGAGCGACGCTGGGTGCTCCTTGGTGGCCATATGGGACCTCTGGTGGCCACTGGGTGCCGTTTGGTGGCCACGAGTGACCTGTGGTGACCGCTGGGTGATGATTGGTGGCCACTGAGTGACATTGGATGATGTTTGGTGGCCACTGGATGGTTGTGAGTGACCTTGGGTGACATTGGTGGCCACCAGATGTCCACGAGTGACCCGTGGTGGCCACTGGGTGATCCTGAATGACATTGAATGACATTTAGTGGCCTTCGGATGGTGTTTGGTGGCCATTGAATGCTGTTTGGTGGCCACTGGATGGTCCTGAATGACATTGGATGACGTTTGGTGGCCACCAGATGTCCACGAGTGACCCGTGGTGGCCACTAGGTGATGATTGGTGGCCACTGAGTGACGTTTGGTAGCCATTGGTTGGTCCTGAATGCCATTGAGTGACGTTTGGTGGCCACTGGATGGTCCTGAATGACATTGAATGACATTTGGTGGCCTTTGGATGATGTTTGGTGGCCACTGGATGGTTGTGAGTGACCTTGGGTGACGTTTGGTGGCCACCAGCTGTCCACGAGCGACCCGTGGTGGCCATTGAGTGCTGTTTGGTGGCCACTGAATGGTCCTGAGTGACCTTAGGTGATGTTTGGTGGCCACCAGATGTCCACGAGCGACCCGTGGTGGCTGCTGGGTGCCGTTTGGTGGCCACTGGATGGTCATGAGTGACATTGAATGACATTTAGTGGCCTTTGGATGATGTTTGGTGGCCATTGAGTGATGTTTGGTGGCCACTGGATGGTCCTGAGTGACCCTGGATGATGTTTGGTGGCCATTGAGTGATGTTTGGTGGCCATTGGATGGTCATGAGTGACATTGAGTGACATTTGGTGGCCATTGGATGATGTTTGGTGGCCATTGAGTGCTGTTTGGTGGCCACTGGATGGTTATGAGTGACATTTGGTGGCCATTGAGTGATGTTCGGTGGCCATTGAGTGATGTTTGGTGGCCGTTGGATGATCCTGAATGACATTGAATGACATTTGGTGGCCACTGGATGATGTTTGGTGGCCATTGGGTAATCCTGAATGCCATTGAGTGATGTTTGGTGGCCACTGGATGGCCATTGAGTGACATTGAGTGACGTTTGGTGGCCATTGAGTGATGTTTGGTGGCCACTGGATGGCCATTGAGTGACGTTTGGTGGCCATTGAGTGATGTTTGGTGGCCACTGGATGATCCTTAATGACATTGAATGACATTTGGTGGCCACTGGATGATGTTTGGTGGCCACTGGGTGGTTGTGAGTGACATTGAATGACATTTGGTGGCCACTGGATGATGTTTGGTGGCCATTGGGTAATCCTGAATGCCATTGAGTGATGTTTGGTGGCCACTGGATGGCCATTGAGTGACGTTTGGTGGCCATTGAGTGATGTTTGGTGGCCACTGGATGATCCTTAATGACATTGAATGACATTTGGTGGCCACTGGATGATGTTTGGTGGCCACTGGGTGGTTGTGAGTGACATTGAATGACATTTGGTGGCCATTGAGTGCTGTTTGGTGGCCACTGAGTGCTGTTTGGTGGCCACTGGATGGTTATGAGTGACGTTTGGTGGCCACTGGATGATCCTGAATGACATTGAATGACATTTGGTGGCCACTGGATGATGTTCTGTGGCCACTGGGTGGCCATTGAGTGACACTGAATGACATTTGGTGGCCATTGAGTGACGTTTGGTGGCCACTGGATGATCCTGAATGACATTGAATGACATTTGGTGGCCTCTGAGTGCCCTTTGGTGGCCACTGGGTGGTCCTGACCGACCCTGGGTGACCTTTGGCGGCCCCCAGCGACCCGTGGTGGCCGCCGGGTGCCGTGTGGTGGCCGCCGGGCGGGGTTTGACGCGGGTCCTTGCGCCGCAGGAGGCCGAGGTGGAGCACCGGGTGGCCGAGATGAAGCGCGAGGGCTTCTGGTCTCTTCGGCGCTTGCCCAAGGTCCCCGAGCCGGCCCGGCCCAAGGTCCACTGGGACTATCTCTGCGAGGAGATGCAGTGGTTGGCCGCCGACTTCGCCCAGGAGCGCCGCTGGAAGAGGGGAGTCGCCCGCAAGGTGGGACCCCCCGGCGGGAGGCGCGGGGGGCACCTCCCAGGGGTTCGGGAGACCTTGAACCACCAGGAGAACCTCTGGGGGCATCAAAGAGGGGTTCGGGAGAGGTTAAACCACCCTTGGTGGCATCTCCGAGGGGTTCGGAAGAGCTTAAACCACCGGGAGAAGCTCTGGGGGCATCTAAGAGGGGTTCGGGAGAGGTTAAACCACCCTTAGTGGCATCTCCGAGGGCTTCGGAGGAGGTTAACCCACCCTTGGTGGCATCTCCGAGGGGTTCGGAGGAGGTTAAACCACCAGGAGAAGCTCTGGGGGCATCTAAGAGGGGTTTTGGGAGAGGTTAAACCACCCTTGGTGGCATCTCCGAGGGGTTCGGAGGAGGTTAAACCACCAGGAGAACCTCTGGTGGCATCTACGAGGGGTTCGGGAGAGGTTAAACCACCCTTGGTGGCATCTCCGAGGGGTTCGAAAGAACTTAAACCACCAGGAGAACCTCTGGGGGCATCTAAGAGGGGTTCGGGAGAGGTTAAACCACCCTTGGTGGCATCTCCGAGGGGTTCGGAAGAGCTTAAACCACCGGGAGAAGCTCTGGTGGCATCTAAGAGGGGTTCGGGAGAGGTTAAACCACCCTTGGTGGCATCTCCGAGGGGTTCGAAAGAACTTAAACCACCAGGAGAACCTCTGGGGGCATCTAAGAGGGGTTCGGGAGAGGTTAAACCACCCTTAGTGGCATCTCCGAGGGCTTCGGAGGAGGTTAACCCACCCTTGGTGGCATCTCCGAGGGGTTCGGAGGAGGTTAAACCACCAGGAGAAGCTCTGGGGGCATCTAAGAGGGGTTTGGGAGAGGTTAAACCACCCTTGGTGGCATCTCCGAGGGGTTCAGAAGAGCTTAAACCACCGGGAGAAGCTCTGGTGGCATCTACGAGGGGTTCGGGAGAGGTTAAACCACCCTTGGTGGCATCTCCGAGGGGTTTGGAAGAGCTTAAACCACCAGGAGAACCTCTGGGGGCATCTAAGAGGGGTTCGGGAGAGGTTAAACCACCCTTGGTGGCATCTCCGAGGGGTTCGGAGGAGGTTAAACCACCAGGAGAAGCTCTGGTGGCATCTCCGAGGGGTTCGGGAGAGGTTAAACCACCCTTGGTGGCATCTCCGAGGGGTTTGGAAGAGCTTAAACCACCGGGAGAAGCTCTGGTGGCATCTAAGAGGCGTTCGGGAGAGGTTAAACCACCCTTGGTGGCATCTCCGAGGGCTTCGGTGGAGGTTAACCCACCCTTGGTGGCATCTCCGAGGGGTTCGGAGGAGGTTAAACCACCAGGAGAAGCTCTGGGGGCATCTAAGAGGGATTTGGGAGAGGTTAAACCACCCTTGGTGGCATCTCCGAGGGGTTCGGAGGAGGTTAACCCACCCATAGTGGCATCTCCGAGGGGTTCGGAGGAGGTTAAACCACCAGGAGAAGCTCTGGGGGCATCTAAGAGGGGTTTGGGAGAGGTTAAACCACCCTTGGTGGCATCTCCGAGGGGTTCAGAAGAGCTTAAACCACCAGGAGAAGCTCTGGTGGCATCTACGAGGGGTTCGGGAGAGGTTAAACCACCCTTGGTGGCATCTCCGAGGGGTTCGGAGGAGGTTAAACCACCAGGAGAAGCTCTGGTGGCATCTAAGAGGGGTTCGGGAGAGGTTAAACCACCCTTGGTGGCATCTCCGAGGGCTTCGGAGGAGGTTAACCCACCCTTGGTGGCATCTCCGAGGGGTTCGGAGGAGGTTAAACCACCAGGAGAAGCTCTGGGGGCATCTAAGAGGGGTTTGGGAGAGGTTAAACCACCCTTGGTGGCATCTCCGAGGGGTTCAGAAGAGCTTAAACCACCGGGAGAAGCTCTGGTGGCATCTACGAGGGGTTCGGGAGAGGTTAAACCACCCTTGGTGGCATCTCCGAGGGGTTTGGAAGAGCTTAAACCACCAGGAGAACCTCTGGGGGCATCTACGAGGGGTTCGGGAGAGGTTAAACCACCCTTGGTGGCATCTCCGAGGGGTTTGGAGGAAGTTAAACCACCAGGAGAACCTCTGGGGGCATCTAAGAGGGGTTCGGGGGTGGTTAAACCACCCTTGGTGGCATCTCCAAGGGCTTCGGAGGAGGTTAACCCACCCATAGTGGCATCTCCGAGGGGTTCGGAGGAGGTTAAACCACCAGGAGAAGCTCTGGGGGGAATCTAAGAGGGGTTTGGGAGAGGTTAAACCACCCTTGGTGGCATCTCCGAGGGGTTTGGAAGAGCTTAAACCACCAGGAGAACCTCTGGGGGCATCTAAGAGGGGTTCGGGAGAGGTTAAACCACCCTTGGTGGCATCTCCGAGGGGTTCGGAGGAGGTTAAACCACCAGGAGAAGCTCTGGTGGCATCTCCGAGGGGTTCGGGAGAGGTTAAACCACCCTTGGTGGCATCTCCAAGGGGTTTGGAAGAGCTTAAACCACCGGGAGAAGCTCTGGTGGCATCTAAGAGGCGTTCGGGAGAGGTTAAACCACCCTTGGTGGCATCTCCGAGGGCTTCGGTGGAGGTTAACCCACCCTTGGTGGCATCTCCGAGGGGTTCGGAGGAGGTTAAACCACCAGGAGAAGCTCTGGGGGCATCTAAGAGGGATTTGGGAGAGGTTAAACCACCCTTGGTGGCATCTCCGAGGGGTTCGGAGGAGGTTAACCCACCCATAGTGGCATCTCCGAGGGGTTCGGAGGAGGTTAAACCACCAGGAGAAGCTCTGGGGGCATCTAAGAGGGGTTTGGGAGAGGTTAAACCACCCTTGGTGGCATCTCCGAGGGGTTCAGAAGAGCTTAAACCACCAGGAGAAGCTCTGGTGGCATCTAAGAGGGGTTCGGGAGAGGTTAAACCACCCTTGGTGGCATCTCCGAGGGGTTCGGAGGAGGTTAAACCACCAGGAGAAGCTCTGGTGGCATCTAAGAGGGGTTCGGGAGAGGTTAAACCACCCTTGGTGGCATCTCCGAGGGCTTCGGAGGAGGTTAACCCACCCTTGGTGGCATCTCCGAGGGGTTCGGAGGAGGTTAAACCACCAGGAGAAGCTCTGGGGGCATCTAAGAGGGGTTTGGGAGAGGTTAAACCACCCTTGGTGGCATCTCCGAGGGGTTCAGAAGAGCTTAAACCACCGGGAGAAGCTCTGGTGGCATCTACGAGGGGTTCGGGAGAGGTTAAACCACCCTTGGTGGCATCTCCGAGGGGTTTGGAAGAGCTTAAACCACCAGGAGAACCTCTGGGGGCATCTACGAGGGGTTCGGGAGAGGTTAAACCACCCTTGGTGGCATCTCCGAGGGGTTTGGAGGAAGTTAAACCACCAGGAGAACCTCTGGGGGCATCTAAGAGGGGTTCGGGGGTGGTTAAACCACCCTTGGTGGCATCTCCAAGGGCTTCGGAGGAGGTTAACCCACCCATAGTGGCATCTCCGAGGGGTTCGGAGGAGGTTAAACCACCAGGAGAAGCTCTGGGGGGAATCTAAGAGGGGTTTGGGAGAGGTTAAACCACCCGTAGTAGCATCTCCGAGGAGCTGGGAGAGGTTAAACCACCCTTGGTGGCATCTCCCAGGGGTTCGGGAGACGTTGAACCACCAGGAGAACCTCTGGTGGCATCTCCGAGGTGTTCAGAGGAGGTTAAACCACCCATAGTAGCATCTCCGAGGGGTTTGGAGGAGGTTAAACCATGAGGAGAAGCTCTGGGGGCATCTCCGAGGGGTTTCGGAGACCTTGAACCACCTGGAGAACCTCTGGGGGCATCTAAGAGGGGTTCGGGAGAGGTTAAACCACCCTTGGTGGCATCTCCGAGGGCTTCGGAGGAGGTTAACCCACCCATAGTGGCATCTCCGAGGGCTTCGGAGGAGGTTAAACCACCAGGAGAAGCTCTGGGGGCATCTAAGAGGGGTTCCGGAGACCTTGAACCACCAGGAGAACCTCTGGGGGCATCTAAGAGGGGTTCGGGAGACCTTGAACCACCAGGAGAAGCTCTGGGGGCATCTAAGAGGGGTTCAGAGGAGGTTAAACCACCCATAGTGGCATCTCCGAGGGGTTCGGAGGAACTTAAACCATGAGGAGAAGCTCTGGAGGCATCTCCCAGGGGTTCAGGAGACCTTGAACCACCAGGAGAAGCTCTGGGGGCATCTAAGAGGGGTTCGGGAGAGGTTAAACCACATGTAGTGGCATCTCCGAGGGGTTCGGAGGAACTTAAACCATGAGGAGAAGCTCTGGTGGCATCTAAGAGGGGTTTGGAGGAGGTTAAACCACCCGTGGTGGCATCTCCAAGGGGTTTGGGAGACGTTGAACCACCAGGAGAACCTCTGGTGGCATCTAAGAGGGGTTCGGGAGAGGTTAAACCACCCTTGGTGGCATCTCTGAGGGGTTCGGAAGAGCTTAAACCATGAGGAGAAGCTCTGGTGGCATCTCCAACGGGTTCGGAGGAGCTTAAACCATGAGGAGTAGCTCTGGGGGCATCTCCGAGGGGTTTGGAGGCGGTTAAACCACCCCTGGTGGCATCTCCGAGGGGTTCGGAAGAGGTTAAACCACCAGGAGAAGCTCTGGGGGCATCTAAGAGGGGTTCGGGAGAGGTTAAACCACCCTTGGTGGCATCTCCAAGGGCTTCGGAGGAGGTTAACCCACCCATAGTGGCATCTCCGAGGGGTTCGGAGGAGGTTAAACCACCAGGAGAAGCTCTGGGGGGAATCTAAGAGGGGTTTGGGAGAGGTTAAACCACCCGTAGTAGCATCTCCGAGGAGCTGGGAGAGGTTAAACCACCCTTGGTGGCATCTCCCAGGGGTTCGGGAGACGTTGAACCACCAGGAGAACCTCTGGTGGCATCTCCGAGGTGTTCAGAGGAGGTTAAACCACCCATAGTAGCATCTCCGAGGGGTTTGGAGGAGGTTAAACCATGAGGAGAAGCTCTGGGGGCATCTCCGAGGGGTTTCGGAGACCTTGAACCACCTGGAGAACCTCTGGGGGCATCTAAGAGGGGTTCGGGAGACCTTGAACCACCAGGAGAACCTCTGGGGGCATCTAAGAGGGGTTCGGGAGAGGTTAAACCACCCTTGGTGGCATCTCCGAGGGCTTCGGAGGAGGTTAAACCACCAGGAGAAGCTCTGGTGGCATCTCCGAGGGGTTCGGGAGAGGTTAAACCACCCTTGGTGGCATCTCCGAGGGGTTCGAAAGAACTTAAACCACCAGGAGAAGCTCTGGGGGCATCTAAGAGGGGTTTGGGAGAGGTTAAACCACCCTTGGTGGCATCTCCCAGGGGTTCGGAGGAGGTTAAACCACCAGGAGAAGCTCTGGGGGCATCTAAGAGGGGTTTGGGAGACGTTGAACCACCAGGAGAACCTCTGGGGGCATCTCCGAGGGGTTTCGGAGACCTTGAACCACCAGGAGAACCTCTGGGGGCATCTAAGAGGGGTTCGGGAGACCTTGAACCACCAGGAGAAGCTCTGGGGGCATCTAAGAGGGGTTCAGAGGAGGTTAAACCACCCATAGTGGCATCTCCGAGGGGTTCGGAGGAACTTAAACCATGAGGAGAAGCTCTGGAGGCATCTCCCAGGGGTTCAGGAGACCTTGAACCACCAGGAGAAGCTCTGGGGGCATCTAAGAGGGGTTCGGGAGAGGTTAAACCACATGTAGTGGCATCTCCGAGGGGTTCGGAGGAACTTAAACCATGAGGAGAAGCTCTGGTGGCATCTAAGAGGGGTTTGGAGGAGGTTAAACCACCCGTGGTGGCATCTCCAAGGGGTTCGGAGGAGGTTAAACCATGAGGAGAAGCTCTGGTGGCATCTCCGAGGGGTTTGGAGGAGGTTAAACCACCCCTGGTGGCATCTCCCAGGGGTTCGGGAGACGTTGAACCACCAGGAGAACCTCTGGTGGCATCTAAGAGGGGTTCGGGAGAGGTTAAACCACCCTTGGTGGCATCTCTGAGGGGTTCGGAAGAGCTTAAACCATGAGGAGAAGCTCTGGTGGCATCTCCAACGGGTTCGGAGGAGCTTAAACCATGAGGAGTAGCTCTGGGGGCATCTCCGAGGGGTTTGGAGGAGGTTAAACCACCCCTGGTGGCATCTCCGAGGGGTTCGGAAGAGGTTAAACCACCAGGAGAAGCTCTGGGGGCATCTCCGAGGGGTTTGGAGGAGGTCAAACCACCCGTGGTGGCATCTCCGAGGGGTTCGGAGGAACTTAAACCATGAGGAGAAGCTCTGGGAGCATCTCCGAGGGGTTTGGAAGAGGTCGAACCACCCATGGTGGCATCTCCGAGGGGTTCAGAGGAGCTTAAACCATGAGGAGAAACTCTGGGGGCATCTCCGAGGGGTTTGGAGGAGGTTAAACCACCCCTGGTGGCATCTCCGAGGGGTTCGGAAGAGGTTAAACCACCAGGAGAAGCTCTGGTGGCATCTCCGAGGGGTTCGGAAGAGCTTAAACCATGAGGAGAAGCTCTGGGGGCATCTCCGAGGGGGTTCGGAAGAGCTTAAACCATGAGGAGAAGCTCTGGTGGCATCTCTGAGGGGTTCGGAGGAGGTTAAACCATGAGGAGAAGCTCTGGTGGCATCTCCGAGGGGTTCGGAAGAGCTTAAACCATGAGGAGAAGCTCTGGTGGCATCTCTGAGGGGTTCGGAAGAGGTTAAACCACCAGGAGAAGCTCTGGGGGCATCTCCAAGGGGTTCAGAAGAGCTTAAACCATGAGGAGAAGCTCTGGGGGCATCTCCGAGGGGTTCGGAAGAGCTTAAACCATGAGGAGAAGCTCTGGGGGCATCTCTGAGGGGTTTGGAGGAGGTTAAACCACCCCTGGTGGCATCTCCGAGGGGTTCGGAAGAGCTTAAACCATGAGGAGAAGCTCTGGTGGCATCTCCGAGGGGGTTCGGAAGAGCTTAAACCATGAGGAGGAGCTCTGGTGGCATCTCCGAGGGGTTTGGAGGAGGTTAAACCACCCCTGGTGGCATCTCCGAGGGGTTCGGAAGAGCTTAAACCATGAGGAGAAGCTCTGGGGGCATCTCCGAGGGGTTTGGAGGAGGTTAAACCACCCGTGGTGGCATCTCCGAGGGGTTCGGAAGAGCTTAAAGCATGAGGAGAAGCTCTGGTGGCATCTCCGAGGGGTTCGGAAGAGCTTAAACCATGAGGAGAAGCTCTGGGGGCATCTCCGAGGGGGTTCGGAAGAGCTTAAACCATGAGGAGTAGCTCTGGTGGCATCTCCGAGGGGTTCGTAGGAGGTTAAACCATGAGGAGAAGCTCTGGTGGCATCTCCGAGGGGGTTCGGAAGAGCGCGGTGGCATCTGCGAGGGGTTTCGTTGCTGCTGACGGCCCCGGCGGCCCCGGCGGCGGCCCCCTCGGTGGCCCCCTCGGTGGCCGGTGTCCCCGGCAGGTGGTGCGGATGGTGATGCGGCACCACGAGGAGCAGCGGCTGAAGGAGGAACGAGCCAAGCGGGAGGAGCAGGCCAAGCTGCGCCGCGTGGCCGCCGCCATCGCCAAGGAGGTCAAGCAGTTCTGGACCAACGTCGAGAAGGTGAGGGGCGCCGGGGCGGGCAGGGCTCTCTCTCTCTTGGGCTACCTACCTCCTCCGGGTGGCCACCGGCTTTCTGGCTCGGGTGGTGGCTCTCGGAGACCTGTGGTGGCCGTTAGGTGGCTGTTGGGTGACTCTTGCTCATCCATCATGGCCCCTGGGTGGCTACTGGTGGCCCTCAGGGACCTCAGGTGGCTGTTAGGTGGCCGTTGGGTGACTCTTGCTCATCCATCATGGTCGCTGAGTGGCCGCTGGTGGCCCTTGGGGACCTGTGGTGGCCGTTAGGTGGCTGTTGGGTGGCTCTTGCTCGTCCATCATGGCCCCTGGGTGGCTACTGGTGGCCCTTGCGTACCCGTGGTGGCCGTTAGGTGGCTCTTGCTCATCCATCGTGGCCGTTGAGAGGCTACTGGTGGCCCTTGGGGACCTGTGGTGGCCGTTGGGTGGCTCTTGCTCATCCATCGTGGCCCCTGGGTGGCTACTGGTGGCCCTCAGGGACCTCAGGTGGCTGTTAGGTGGCCGTTGGGTGACTCTTGCTCATCCATCATGGTCGCTGAGTGGCCACTGGTGGCCCTTGGGGACCTGTGGTGGCCGTTAGGTGGCTGTTGGGTGACTCTTGCTCATCCATCGTGGCCCCTGGGTGGCTACTGGTGGCCCTTGCGTACCCGTGGTGGCCGTTAGGTGGCCGTTGGGTGGCTCTTGCTCATCCGTCGTGGCCGTTGAGAGGCTACTGGTGGCCCTTGGGGACCTGTGGTGGCCGTTGGGTGGCTCTTGCTCATCCATCATGGTCGCTGAGTGGCTACTGGTGGCCCTCAGGGACCTCTGGTGGCTATTAGGTGGCCGTTGGGTGGCTCTTGCTCATCCATCGTGGCCCTTGAGTGGCTACTGGTGGCCCTCGGGGACCTGTGGTGGCCGTTGGGTGGCTCTTGCTCATCCATTGTGGCCATTGAGTGGCTACTGGTGGCCCTCAGGGACCTCTGGTGGCCGTTAGGTGGCCGTTGGGTGGCTCTAGCTCATCCATCGTGGCCATTGAGAGGCTACTGGTGGCCCTCGGGAACCTGTGGTGGCCGTTGGGTGGCTCTTGCTCATCCATTGTGGCCATTGAGTGGCTACTGGTAGCCCTCAGGGACCTCTGGTGGCCGTTAGGTGGCCGTTGGGTGGCTCATGCTCATCCATCGTGCCCGTTGAGAGGCTACTGGTGACCCTCGGGAACCTGTGGTGGCCGTTGGGTGGCTCTTGCTCATCCATCGTGGCCCTTGGGTGGCTACTGGTGGCCCTCAGGGACCTCTGGTGGCTGTTAGGTGGCCATTGGGTGGCTCTTGCTCATCCATCATGGTCGCTGAGTGGCTACTGGTGGCCCTCGGGAACCTGTGGTGGCCGTTGGGTGGCTCTTGCTCATCCATCATGGCCCCTGGGTGGCTACTGGTGGCCCTTGCGTACCCGTGGTGGCCGTTAGGTGGCCGTTGGGTGGCTCTTGCTCATCCATCGTGGCCGTTGAGAGGCTACTGGTGGCCCTTGGGGACCTGTGGTGGCCGTTGGGTGGCTCTTGCTCATCCATCGTGGCCCTTGGGTGGCTACTGGTGGCCCTCAGGGACCTCTGGTGGCTGTTAGGTGGCCGTTGGGTGGCTCTTGCTCATCCATTGTGGCCCCTGGGTGGCTACTGGTGGCCCTCGGGAACCTGTGGTGGCCGTTGGTTGACTCTTGCTCATCCATCGTGGTCCCTGAGTGGCTACTGGTGGCCCTTGGGGACCTGTGGTGGCCGTTAGGTGGCCGTTGGGTGACTCTTGCTCATCCATCATGGCCCTTGGGTGGCTACTGGGTGGCTCTTGCTCATCCATCATGGCCCCTGAGTGGCTACTGGTGGCCCTCGGGAACCTGTGGTGGCTGTTGGGTGGCTCTTGCTCATCCATCATGGCCGTTGAGAGGCTACTGGTGGCCCTTGGGGACTTGTGGTGGCCGTTGGGTGACTCTTGCTTATCCATCATGGCTGTTGAGTGGCTACTGGTGGCCCTTGGGGACTTGTGGTGGCTGTTGGGTGGCTCTTGCTCATCCATTGTGGCCCTTGGGTGGCTACTGGTGGCCCTAGACGACCCGTGGTGGCCGTTAGGTGACTCTTGCTCATCCATCATGGCCCCGGAGTGGCTACTGGTGGCCCACGAGGACCCGTGGTGGCTGTTAGGTGGCAATTGGGTGGTGCTTGCTCATCCATCATGGCCCCTGGGTGGCTACTGGTGGCCCTCAGGGACCTGTGGTGGCCATTGGGTGGCTCTTGCTCATCCATCATGGCCCCTGGGTGGCTACTGGTGGCCCTCAAGGACTTGTGGTGGCCGTTAGGTGGCCATTGAATGGCTCTTGCTCGTCCATCATGGCCTCTGAGTGGCTACTGGTGGCCCTCACGTACCCGTGGTGGCCGTTAGGTGGCCGTTGGGTGACTCTTGCTCGTCCATCATGGCCGTTGGGTGGCTAGTGGTGGCCCTTGGGAACCTGTGGTGGCGGTTGGGTGACTCTTGCTCATCCATCATGGCCCTTGGGTGGCTACTGGTGGCCCTTGGGAACCTGTGGTGGCCGTTGGGTGACTCTTGCTCATCCATCATGGCCCCTGAGTGGCTACTGGTGGCCCTCGAGGGCCTGTGGTGGCCATTGAATGGCTCTTGCTCGTCCATCATGGCCCTTGGGTGGCTACTGGTGGCCCTCGAGGACTTGTGGTGGCCGTTAGGTGGCCGTTGGGTGACTCTTGCTCATCCATCATGGCCTCTGAGTGGCTACTGGTGGCCCTCGAGGACCTGTGGTGGCCGTTAGGTGGCCGTTGGGTGACTCTTGCTCATCCATCATGGCCCTTGGGTGGCTACTGGTGGCCCTCAGGGACCTGTGGTGGCCGTTAGGTGACTCTTGCTCATCCATCATGGCCCTTGGGTGGCTACTGGTGGCCCTCGGGGACCTGTGGTGGCCGTTGGGTGGCCCCTGGGTGGCTGTTTGGTAGCCCTTGATTGATGTTTGGTAGCCAGTGATGCCCCATGATGGCCCTTGGTTGATGTTTGGTGGCCCTTGGTTGCTGTCTGGTGGCCACCGATGCCTCACGATGGCCCTTGGTTGATGTTTGGTGGCCACAGATGCTGTTGAGTGGCCACTGGTGACCCACGATGGCCATTGGATGATATTAGGTGACGTTTGGTGGCCCCAGGGTGCTGTTTGGTGGCCGCGGGGTGTGATTTGGTGGCCCCTGGATGATGTTTGGTGGCCACAGGTGCCGTTTGGTGGCCACGGGGTGGTGTTGGGTGGCTCTTGGGTGCCATTTGGTGGCCGTGGGTGGCAGTTTGGTGGCCCTCGGTTGCAGTTCGGTGGCCGTGGGTCGCGTTCGGTGGCCGCGGGGTGCGGTTTGGTGGCCACAGGTGCTGGTAGGTGGCTGTGGGCTGGCGTTTGGTGGCCCCCAGTTGCAGTTTGGTGGCCGCAGATGCCATTTGATGGCCCTGGGGTGGCGTTTGGTGGCCACAGGTGCCATTTGGTGGCCCTGGGGTGGCATTTGATGGTCCCAGGATGCCATTTGATGGCAGCGGGGTGAGGTTTGGTGGCCGCGAGGTGATGTTTGGTGGCCCCCGGTTGCCGTTTGGTGGCCGTGGGGTGAGGTTTGGTGGCCGCGGGGTGGCATTTGTTGGCCACAGGTGACATTTAATGGCCCCGGGATGCCGTTTGGTGGCCACAGGTGCCATTTAGTGGCCCCGGGATGCCGTTTGGTGGCCACAGGTGGCATTTGGTGGCCCCGGGATGCCGTTTGGTGGCCACAGGTGGCATTTGGTGGCCCCGGGATGCCTTTTGGTGGCCCTGGGATGCCATTTGATGGCAGCGGGATGAGGTTTGGTGGCCACGGGGTGATGTTTGGTGGCCCCCGGTTGCCGTTTGGTGGCCGCGGGTGAGGTTTGGTGGCTGCGGGGTGGCATTTGTTGGCCACAGGTGCCATTTAATGGCCCCGGGATGCCGTTTGGTGGCCGCAGGTGCCATTTGATGGCCCCGGGGTGGCATTTGGTGGCCCTGGGATGCCTTTTGGTGGCCCCGGGATGCCATTTGATGGCAGCGGGGTGAGGTTTGGTGGCCACGGGGTGATGTTTGGTGGCCCCCGGTTGCCGTTTGGTGGCCGCGGGGTGGCATTTGTTGGCCACAGGTGCCATTTCATGGCCCCGGGGTGGCGTTTGGTGGCCCCGGGGTGGCATTTGGTGGCCCCGGGATGAGGTTTGGTGGCCGTGGGGTGAGGTTTGGTGGCCGCGGGGTGGCATTTGTTGGCCACAGGTGCCATTTGATGGTCCCGGGATGCCGTTTGTTGGCCGTAGATGCCATTTGATGGCCCCGGGATGCCGTTTGGTGGCCACAGGTGCCATTTGATGGCCCTGGGATGCCATTTGGTGGCCCCAGGTGCCATTTGATGGCCTCAGGATACTGTTGGGTGGCCACGGGGTGGCATTTGGTTGCCACGGGGTGGCGTTCGGTGGCCACAGGTGCCATTTGATGGCCCCAGGGTGGCGTTTGGTGGTCCCCAGTTGCCATTTGGTGTCCACAGGTGCCATTTGGTGGCCTTGGGGTGCCGTTTGGTGGCCTTGGGGTGCCGTTTGGTGGCCACAGGTGCCATTTGGTGGCTGTGGGGTGGCGTTTGGTGGCCACGGGGTGAGGTTTGGTGGCCACAGGTGCCATTTGATGGCCGCGGGGTGGCGTTTGGTGGCCGTGGGTGCCGTTTGGTGGCCACAGGTGCCATTTGATGGCCGCGGGGTGGCGTTTGGTGGCCCCGGGTGCCATTTGATGGCCCCGGGGTGCCGTTTGGTGGCCACAGGATGCCATTGGGTGGCTGCCGGGTGGCGTTTGGTGGCCGCGGGGTGGCGTTTGGTGGCCCCGGGGTGCCATTTGGTGGCCATGGGGTGGCGTTTGGTGGCCACAGGTGCCATTTGGTGGCCGCGGGGTGCCGTTTGGTGGCCACAGGTGCCATTTGGTGGCCGCGGGGTGGCGTTTGGTGGCCGCGGGGTGGCGTTTGGTGGCCCTGGGATGCCATTTGGTGGCCGCGGGGTGAGGTTTGGTGGCCACGGGGTGAGGTTTGGTGGCCGCGGCAGGTGGTGCAGTTCAAGCAACAGTCGCGGCTGGAGGAGAAGCGCAAACAGGCCCTGGACCTGCAGCTCGACTTCATCGTCGGCCAAACGGAGAAATACTCGGATCTGCTGAGCCGCAGCCTCAACGCCCCCCGGCGCGGCCACCAACCCGGTGAGGGCGGCTACCAAATGCGGGGGGGCTGGGGGCATCCCCGGGGGCTGGGGAGGGGATGGTGGCTACCAAATGGGGATGGGGGCAACCGTGGGGGCTGGGGGCACCGATGAGGGGATGGTGGCACCTACGGGGGCTGGGGAGGGGATGGTGGCTACCAAATGGGGGTGGGGGCAACCGTGGGTGCTGGGGACACCGGGGAGGGGATGGTGGCACCTACGGGGGCTGGGGAGGGGATGGTGGCTACCAAAAGCGGATGGTGGCAACTATGGGGGCTGGGGAGGGGATGGTGGCTACCAAATGGGGGTGGGGGCAACTATGGGGGCTGGGGAGGGGATGGTGGCACCTACGGGTGCTGGGGAGGGGATGGTGGCTACTAAAAGGGGGATGGTGGCAACCGTGGGTGCTGGGGACACCGATGAGGGGATGGTGGCACCTACGGGTGCTGGGGAGGGGATGGTGGCTACCAAAAGGGGATGGTGGCAACCATGGGTGTTGGGGACACCGATGAGGGGATGGTGGCACCTACGGGTGCTGGGGAGGAGGTGGTGGCTACCAAAAAGGGGATGGTGGCAACCGTGGGTGCTGGGGACACCAGGGAGGGGATGGTGGCACCTACGGGTGCTGGGGAGGGCGTGGTGGCTACTAAAAGGGGGATGGTGGCAACCATGGGTGCTGGGGGCCACCAGAAGGGGATGGTGGCTACCAAATGGGGATAGGGGCAACTATGGGGGCTGGGGAGGGGATGGTGGCACCTCCGAGTACTGGGAAGGGGATGGTGGCTACCAAATGGGGGTGGGGGCAACTATGGGGCCTGGGGAGGGGATGGTGGCTACCAAATGGGGGTGGGGGCAACTGTGGGGGCTGGGGAGGGGATGGCAGCACCTATGGGTGCTGGGAAGGGGATGGTGGCTACCAAATGGGGATGGTGGCAACCATGGGTGCTGGGGAGGGGATGGTGGCTACCAAAAGCGGATGGTGGCAACCATGGGTGCAGGGGAGGGGATGGTGGCACCTACGGGTGCAGGGGAGGGGATAGTGGCTACCAAAAGGGGATGGTGGCACCTATGGGTGCAGGGGAGGGGATAGTGGCTACCAAAAGGGGATGGTGGCACCTATGGGTGCAGGGGAGGGGATAGTGGCTACCAAAAGGGGATGGTGGCACCTATGGGTGCAGGGGAGGGGATAGTGGCTACCAAAAGGGGATGGTGGCACCTATGGGTGCAGGGGAGGGGGGATAGTGGCTACCAAAAGGGGATGGTGGCACCTATGGGTGCTGGGGAGGGGATAGTGGCTACCAAAAGGGGATGGTGGCACCTATGGGTGCAGGGGAGGGGATGGTGGCACCTACGGGTGCAGGGGAGGGGATGGCGGCACCTACGGGTGCTTGGGAGGAGATGGTGGCTACCAAAAGCGGATGTGGGCAACCATGGCTGCTGAGGCCACCAGGGAGAGGACAGGGCCACCCGTGGGTGCTGGGGCCACCCATGGGTGCTGTGTCCCCCCCCCCCCCCTCAGCCGCAGACCCCGAGGCCGCGGACGGCGACGAGCTCCCCGAGGGGCCCCCGCGGGACCCGGAGCTGCCCCTGCGCCGCCTGCTGGGGGGGTCCCGCCACACGCAGGTACCCGGGGACCCCCCCCCAACACCCCGGGGACCCCCCCCAACACCCCGGGGACCCCCCCCAACACCTCGGGGACCCCCCCAACACCTCGAGGACCCCCCCAACACCCCGGAGACCCCCCCAGGGACACCCCAACACCCCGGGGACCCCCCCCAACACCCCGGGGACCCCCCCCAACACCCCGGGGACCCCCCCCAACACCCCGGAGACCCCCCCCAACACCCCGGGGACCCCCCCAACACCTCGGGGACCCCCCCAACACCTCGAGGACCCCCCCAACACCCCGGAGACCCCCCCAGGGACACCCCAACACCCCGGAGACCCCCCCAACACCCCGGGGACCCCCCCCAACACCCCGGGGACCCCCCCCAACACCCCGGGGACCCCCCCAGGGACACCCCAACACCCCGGGGACCCCCCCAACACCCCGGAGACCCCCCCAACACCTCGGGGACCCCCCCCAACACCCCGGAGACCCCCCCAACACCCCGGGGACCCCCCCAACACCCCGGGGACGCCCCCAACACCCCGGGGATGCCCCCAACACCCCGGGGACGCCCCCAACACCTCGAGGACCCCCCCAACACCTCGAGGACCCCCCCAACACCCCGGGGACCCCCCCAACACCCCGGAGACCCCCCCAACACCCCAGGGACCCCCCCAACACCTCGAGGACCCCCCCAACACCCCAGGGACCCCCCCAACACCTCGAGGACCCCCCCAACACCCCAGGGACCCCCCCAACACCTCGAGGACCCCCCCAACACCTCGGGGACCCCCCCAACACCCCAGGGACACCCCTAAACGCCAAGGGTCCCCCCTCAGAGACCCCCACCCACCTCAGAGACCCCAGGACCCCAGGGAACCCCCCCCAGAGACCCCCCACCCACCTCAGAGACCCCATGTCACCCCTGGGACCCCCCCAACACCCCAGGGACACCCCTCAGAGACCCCCCCACCCACCTCAGAGACTCCATGTCACCCCTGGGACCCCCCCCCACCCCCCCCCAAGACCCCACGCACACCCTGGGGACCCCCCCGGACCCCAGGGACACCCCTAAACGCCAAGGACCCCCCCTCAGAGACACCCCCCCCCCCCCCCACCTCAGAGACTCCATGTCACCCCAGGGACCCCCCCGGACCCCAGGGACACCCCTAAACGCCAAGGACCCCCCCTCAGAGACACCCCCCCCCCCCACCTCAGAGACTCCATGTCACCCCAGGGACCCCCCTGGACCCCAGGGACACCCCTAAACGCCAAGGACCCCCCCTCAGAGACACCCCCCCCCCCCCCCCACCTCAGAGACTCCATGTCACCCCTGGGACCCCCCACCCCCCACCCCAAGACCCCACGCACACCCTGGGGACCCCCCCGGACCCCAGGGACACCCCTAAACGCCAAGGACCCCCCCTCAGAGACACCCCCCCCCCCCCCCCCACCTCAGAGACTCCATGTCACCCCAGGGACCCCCCCGGACCCCAGGGACACCCCTAAACGCCAAGGACCCCCCCTCAGAGACACCCCCCCCCCCCACCTCAGAGACTCCATGTCACCCCAGGGACCCCCCTGGACCCCAGGGACACCCCTAAACGCCAAGGACCCCCCCTCAGAGACACCACCCCCCCCCCCCCACCTCAGAGACTCCATGTCACCCCTGGGACCCCCCCCACCCCACCCCAAGACCCCACGCACACCCTGGGGACACCCCCGGACCCCAGGGACACCCCTAAACGCCAAGGACCCCCCCTCAGAGACACCCCCCCCCCCCCCACCTCAGAGACTCCATGTCACCCCAGGGACCCCCCCGGACCCCAGGGACACCCCTAAACGCCAAGAACCCCCCTCAGAGACACCCCCCCCCCCCCCACCTCAGAGACTCCATGTCACCCCAGGGACACCCCCGGACCCCAGGGACACCCCTAAACGCCAAGGACCCCCCTCAGAGACACCCCCCCCCCCCCCCACCTCAGAGACTCCATGTCACCCCAGGGACACCCCCGGACCCCAGGGACACCCCCCCATTGTCACCCCTGGGGTCCCCATGGGAACCCCCACCCACCCAAGTGACCCCATATCACCTTTGGGACCCCCCCAAACCTTAGAGACCCCCCCCAGCATCTCCCTTACCCTCAAACAGGGACCCCCCCCACTAGACCCCCAACCCCCAGGGACCCCTGGGAGCTCCCAGGGACCCCATGTCACCCCTGGGGACCCCATGGGAACCCCCACCCACCCAAGTGACCCCATATCACCCTTGGGACCCCCCCAAACCTTAGAGACCCCCCGCCCAGCATCTCCCTCACCCCCAAACAGGGACCCCCCCCACTAGACCCCCAACCCCCAGGGACCCCAGGGACCCCATGTCACCCCTGGGACCCCCCCATTGTCAACCCTGGGGACCCCATAACACCCTTGGGACCCCCCCAAACCTTAGAGACCCCTCCCAGCATCTCCCTCACCCCCAAACAGGGACCCTCCCACAAGACCCCCAACAACAAGGGACCCCTGGGAGCCCCAAGGGACCCCATGTCACCCCTGGGACCCCCCCATTGTCAACCCTGGGGACCCCATAACACCCTTGGGACCCCCCCAAACCTTAGAGACCCCTCCCAGCATCTCCCTCACCCCCAAACAGGGACCCCCCCACAAGACCCCCAACCACAAGGGACCCCTGGGAGCCCCCAGGGACCCCATGTCACCCCTGGGACCCCCCCCCCCAATTCCTGGGGACCCCCCGAGACTCCCCCCCAACCTCTGCTCCCCCCCAGCCGCTGCTGCGAAGGAGCCAGCGCCCCTGGGAGCCCCGCGACGAGGACGAGGAGTTCGCCGCCGAGGACGAGGAAGGTGAGGGGGGGACACACACTCATTTTTGGGGCCCCTTTGCCCAGTTTTGGGGCCCCTTTGCCTAGTTTTGGGTTTCCTGTCCTGTTTTTGGGGCCCCTTTTCCATTTGGAGGTCTCTTGCCCTGTTTTTGGGGCCCCTTTCCCTGTTTTTGGGGTCTCTAACCCACCACCAGGCACCTTTCCCCTCCATGTTGGTCCCTTTCCCCTCCATGTTGGGCCCTTTCCCCTCCATGTTGGGGTCCCTTTCCCCTTCATTTTGGGGTCCCTTTCCCCTCCATGTTGGGGTCCCTTTCCCCTCCATGTTGGGGTCCCTTTCCCCTCCATGTTGGGGTCCCTTTCCCCTCCATGTTGGGCCCTTTCCCCTCCATGTTGGTCCCTTTCCCCTCCATGTTGGGCCCTTTCCCCTCCATGTTGGGCCCTTTCCCCTCCATGTTGGGCCCTTTCCCCTCCATGTTGGGCCCTTTCCCCTCCATGTTGGTCCCTTTCCCCTCCATGTTGGGCCCTTTCCCCTCCATGTTGGGCCCTTTCCCCTCCATGTTGGTCCCTTTCCCCTCCATGTTGGGCCCTTTCCCCTCCATGTTGGGGTCCCTTTCCCCTTCATTTTGGGGTCCCTTTCCCCTCCATTTTGGGGTCCCTTTCCCCTCCATGTTGGGCCCTTTCCCCTCCATGTTGGTCCCTTTCCCCTCCATGTTGGTCCCTTTCCCCTCCATGTTGGTCCCTTTCCCCTCCATGTTGGTCCCTTTCCCCTCCATGTTGGTCCCTTTCCCCTCCATGTTGGTCCCTTTCCCCTCCATGTTGGTCCCTTTCCCCTCCATGTTGGTCCCTTTCCCCTCCATGTTGGGGTCCCTTTCCCCTCCATGTTGGGGTCCCTTTCCCCTCCATGTTGGGCCCTTTCCCCTCCATGTTGGTCCCTTTCCCCTACATGTTGGTCCCTTTTCCCTCCATGTTGGGGTCCCTTTCCCCTCCATGTTGGTCCCTTTCCCCTCCATGTTGGTCCCTTTCCCCTCCATGTTGGTCCCTTTCCCCTCCATGTTGGTCCCTTTCCCCTCCATGTTGGGGTCCCTTTCCCCTCCATGTTGGGGTCCCTTTCCCCTCCATGTTGGGCCCTTTCCCCTCCATGTTGGGCCCTTTTCCCTCCATGTTGGGCCCTTTCCCCTCCATGTTGGGCCCTTTCCCCTCCATGTTGGTCCCTTTCCCCTCCATGTTGGGCCCTTTCCCCTCCATGTTGGGCCCTTTCCCCTCCATGTTGGGCCCTTTCCCCTCCATGTTGGGCCCTTTCCCCTCCATGTTGGTCCCTTTCCCCTCCATGTTGGGCCCTTTCCCCTCCATGTTGGGCCCTTTCCCCTCCATGTTGGTCCCTTTCCCCTCCATGTTGGTCCCTTTCCCCTCCGTGTTTAGGCCCCGCTCCCCTCCATGTTTAGGCCCCGCTCCCCTCCGTGTTTAGGCCCCGCTCCCCTCCATGTTTAGGCCCCGCTCCCCTCCATGTTTAGGCCCCTTTCCCCTCCGTGTTTAGGCCCCGCTCCCCTCCGTGTTTAGGCCCCGCTCCCCTCCATGTTTAGGCCCCTTTCCCCTCCATGTTTAGGCCCCTTTCCCCTCCATGTTTAGGCCCCTTTCCCCTCCATGTTTAGGCCCCGCTCCCCTCCATGTTTAGGCCCCTTTCCCCTCCGTGTTTAGGCCCCTTTCCCCTCCGTGTTTAGGCCCCGCTCCCCTCCGTGTTTAGGCCCCTTTCCCCTCCATGTTTAGGCCCCTTTCCCCTCCATGTTTAGGCCCCTTTCCCCTCCATGTTTAGGCCCCTTTCCCCTCCGTGTTTAGGCCCCGCTCCCCTCCGTGTTTAGGCCCCTTTCCCCTCCGTGTTTAGGCCCCTTTCCCCTCCGTGTTTAGGCCCCGCTCCCCTCCATGTTTAGGCCCCGCTCCCCTCCGTGTTTAGGCCCCGCTCCCCTCCGTGTTTAGGCCCCTTTCCCCTCCGTGTTTAGGCCCCGCTCCCCTCCGTGTTTAGGCCCCTTTCCCCTCCATGTTTAGGCCCCTTTCCCCTCCATGTTTAGGCCCCTTTCCCCTCCATGTTTAGGCCCCGTTCCCCTCCATATTTAGGCCCCGCTCCCCTCCATTTTTGAGCCCCCTTTGGGTGCCTTTGGGGCTCCTCTCCCCCATTTTTGGCCCCTTTGGGTGCTTTCGAGCCCCTTTTCCCCATTTTCCAGCCATTTCCTCCCCGGTTTTGGCCCCTTCCGGGTGGTTTTAGCCCCTTTCGGGTGATTTTGGGCCCCTTTCTCCCATTTTTGTGCCTTTTTTTTGCGATTTTGGGGCTCCTTCCCCTCTATTTTCCCCGCAGGCGAGGACGAGGAGGAGACGATCGCCGCGCAGGAGCGGCTGGAGGGCGACGTCGACCATCAGCAGGAGCTCGATGACCTCGCCCGCGAGGGTACGACACGCGTGTGGGCTGCGCCTCCGCAGGCGTGTTGAGGCGTGTCGGAGGCGTGGTTTTGGCGCGCTGACACGTGGTTTTGGGTGCCGTAGGGGCGCTGCCGATGGAGGAGCTGCTCCAGCGCTACGCCGGCGCCTTCGCCGACTCGGACTGCGACTCCGCGCCCGGAGCCAGCAGCACCCGCTCCGGTAAGGGCACCCCTGGGCCTATAGGGACACCCATGGGTGCTATTGGGCCACCCTTGGCTCCTGGAGACCTCCATCCAGGACCCATAGGGGCCCCCATGGGTGCTATAGGGCCACCCCTGGGTCCTGGAGACCTCCATCCAGGACCCATAGGGGCCCCCGTGGGTGCTATAGGGCCACCCCTGGGTCCTAGAGACCTCCATTCTGGACCCATAGGGCCCCCATGGGTGGCATTGGGGCATCCTTGGGTCCTAGAGCCCTCCATCCAGGACGCATAGGGACACCCATGGGTGTTATTGGGCCACCCTTGGCTCCTGGAGACCTCCATCCAGGACCCATAGGGGACCCCATGGGTGCTATAGGGCCACCCCTGGGTCCTGGAGACCTCCATCCAGGACCCATAGGGGCCCCCTTGGGTGCTATAGGGCCACCCCTGGGTCCTAGAGACCTCCATCCAGGACCCATAGGGGCACCTCTGGGTGCTGTAGGGCCACCCCTGGGTCCTAGAGCCCTCCATCCAGGACCCATAGGGGCCTCCATGGTTGCTATAGGGCCACCCCTGGGTCCTAGAGCCCTCCATCCAGGATCCATTGGGGCCTCCATGGGTGCTATAGGGCCACCCCTGGGTCCTAGAGACCTTTATCCAGGACCCATTGGGGCCTCCATGGGTGCTATAGGGCCACCCCTGGGTCCTGGAGACCTCCATCCAGGACCCATAGGGGCCTCCATGGGTGCTATAGGGCCACCCCTGGGTCCTAGAGACCTCCATCCAGGACCCATAGGGGCCCCCTTGGGTGCTATAGGGCCACCCCTGGGTCCTAGAGACCTCCATCCAGGACCAATAGGGGCACCTCTGGGTGCTGTAGGGCCACCCCTGGGTCCTAGAGCCCTCCATCCAGGATCCATTGGGGCCTCCATGGGTGCTATAGGGCCACCCCTGGGTCCTAGAGACCTCCATCCAGGACCCATAGGGGACCCCATGGGTGCTATAGGGCCACCCCTGGGTCCTAGAGACCTCCATCCAGGACCCATAGGGGCCCCCTTGGGTGCTATAGGGCCACCCCTGGGTCCTAGAGGCCTCCATCCAGGACCCATAGGGGCACCTCTGGGTGCTGTAGGGCCACCCCTGGGTCCTAGAGCCCTCCATCCAGGACCCATAGGGGCCTCCATGGTTGCTATAGGGCCACCCCTGGGTCCTAGAGCCCTCCATCCAGGATCCATTGGGGCCTCCATGGGTGCTATAGGGCCACCCCTGGGTCCTAGAGACCTTTATCCAGGACCCATAGGGGCCTCCATGGTTGCTATAGGGCCACCCCTGGGTCCTAGAGCCCTCCATCCAAGACCCATAGGGGCCTCCATGGTTGCTATAGGGCCACCCCTGGGTCCTAGAGACCTTTATCCAGGACCCATAGGGGCCTCCATAGGTGCTATAGGGCCACCCCTGGGTCCTAGAGCCCTCCATCCAGGACGCATAGGGGCCTCCATGGGTGCTATAGGGCCACCCCTGGGTCCTAGAGCCCTCCATCCAAGACCCATAGGGGCCTCCATGGTTGCTATAGGGCCACCCCTGGGTCCTAGAGCCCTCCATCCAAGACCCATAGGGGCCTCCATAGGTGCTATAGGGCCACCTCTGGGTCCTAGAAACCTCCATCCAGGACCCATAGGGGCACCCCTGGGTGCTGCTCTCACCCCCAGCCTCTCCCCCCCAGAGTCTCATTCGGCCGAGAGCGACGAGGACGATGAGGACGAGGACGAAGACGAGGAGGACGAGGACGAAGACGACGACGAAGACGAGGAAGACGACGACGAGGACGAAGACGAAGAAGACGAAGAGCAAGAAGAACCCGAGGCCGGCGCCCCCGTCCCCGAGGGGGACCCCTCCCCACCCCCCGGCGCCCAAGAACACCCCGGGGTGCCCCCGCCGGCCGCGGTGCCACCTCCGGCCGCCTCCGCCAACCCCCCGACCCCCAAAAAGGAGATCACGGACATCGCCGCCGCCGCCGAGAGCCTCCAACCCAAAGGCTACACCTTGGCCACCACCCAGGTACCTCCGGCGTTTCCTCCTGCCCTTCCCGGCACCCGTGGGTGCTACAAGTAAGCGAATCACCCTCTTCTTGGATCTTTCCGGAAAGGTAAAGACGCCCATCCCGCACCTGCTGCGAGGGACCCTCCGCGAGTACCAGCACATCGGCCTCGACTGGCTGGTCACCATGTACGAGAAGAAGCTCAACGGGATCCTGGCCGACGAGATGGGCCTCGGCAAGACCATCCAGACCATCTCCCTGCTGGCCCATCTCGCCTGCGAGAAGGGTGAGGGGGCACCTCGGGGCCTCGGCGGCGCCTACGGGGCCCGTCTGGGAAGCTTTGGGGGCTCCAGGGTCCCTCTGAGAAGCTTTGGGGTCCCTCTGAGAAGCTTTGGGGGCTCCAGGGTCCCTCTGAGAAGCTTTGGGGGCTCCAGGATCCATCTGAGAAGCTTTGGGGTCTCCAGGGTCCCTCTGAGAAGCTTTGGGGTCTCCAGGGTCCCTCTGAGAAGCTTTGGGGGCTCCAGGGTCCCTCTGGGAAGCTTTGGGGTCTCCAGGGTCCCTCTGAGAAGCTTTGGGGTCTCCAGGGTCCCTCTGAGAAGCTTTGGGGGCTCCAGGGTCCCTCTGAGAAGCTTTGGGGTCTCCAGGGTCCCTCTGGGAAGCTTTGGGGTCTCCAGGGTCCCTCTGAGAAGCTTTGGGGGCTCCAGGGTCCCTCTGAGAAGCTTTGGGGGCTCCAGGGTCCCTCTGGGAAGCTTTGGGGTCTCCAGGGTCCCTATGAGAAGCTTTGGGGTCTCCAGGGTCCCTCTGAGAAGCTTTGGGGGCTCCAGGGTCCCTCTGGGAAGCTTTGGGGGTTCCAGGGTCCCTCTGAGAAGCTTTGGGGGCTCCAGGGTCCCTCTGAGAAGCTTTGGGGGCTCCAGGATCCATCTGAGAAGCTTTGGGGTCTCCAGGGTCCCTCTGAGAAGCTTTGGGGTCTCCAGGGTCCCTCTGAGAAGCTTTGGGGTCTCCAGGGTCCCTCTGAGAAGCTTTGGGGGCTCCAGGGTCCCTCTGAGAAGCTTTGGGGTCTCCAGGGTCCGTCTGAGAAGCTTTGGGGTCTCCAGGGTCCCTCTGGGAAGCTTTGGGGGCTCCAGGGTCCCTCTGGGAAGCTTTGGGGGCTCCAGGGTCCCTCTGAGAAGCTTTGGGGTCTCCAGGGTCCCTCTGGGAAGCTTTGGGGGCTCCAGGGTCCATCTGAGAAGCTTTGGGGGCTCCAGGGTCCCTCTGGGAAGCTTTGGGGGCTCCAGGGTCCCTCTGAGAAGCTTTGGGGTCTCCAGGGTCCCTCTGAGAAGCTTTGGGGTCTCCAGGGTCCGTCTGAGAAGCTTTGGGGGCTCCAGGGTCCCTCTGAGAAGCTTTGGGGGCTCCAGGGTCCCTCTGGGAAGCTTTGGGGGCTCCAGGGTCCCTCTGAGAAGCTTTGGGGTCTCCAGGGTCCCTCTGAGAAGCTTTGGGGTCTCCAGGGTCCCTCTGAGAAGCTTTGGGGTCTCCAGGGTCCCTCTGAGAAGCTTTGGGGGCTCCAGGGTCCCTCTGAGAAGCTTTGGGGTCTCCAGGGTCCCTCTGAGAAGCTTTGGGGGCTCCAGGGTCCCTCTGAGAAGCTTTGGGGTCTCCAGGGTCCGTCTGAGAAGCTTTGGGGGCTCCAGGGTCCCTCTGGGAAGCTTTGGGGGCTCCAGGGTCCCTCTGAGAAGCTTTGGGGGCTCCAGGGTCCCTCTGGGAAGCTTTGGGGGCTCCAGGGTCCCTCTGAGAAGCTTTGGGGTCTCCAGGGTCCCTCTGAGAAGCTTTGGGGTCTCCAGGGTCCCTCTGAGAAGCTTTGGGGTCTCCAGGGTCCCTCTGAGAAGCTTTGGGGTCTCCAGGGTCCGTCTGAGAAGCTTTGGGGGCTCCAGGATCCATCTGAGAAGCTTTGGGGTCTCCAGGGTCCCTCTGAGAAGCTTTGGGGTCTCCAGGGTCCCTCTGAGAAGCTTTGGGGTCTCCAGGGTCCGTCTGAGAAGCTTTGGGGGCTCCAGGGTCCCTCTGAGAAGCTTTGGGGGCTCCAGGGTCCCTCTGGGAAGCTTTGGGGGCTCCAGGGTCCCTCTGAGAAGCTTTGGGGTCTCCAGGGTCCCTCTGAGAAGCTTTGGGGTCTCCAGGGTCCCTCTGAGAAGCTTTGGGGGCTCCAGGGTCCCTCTGAGAAGCTTTGGGGGCTCCAGGGTCCCTCTGAGAAGCTTTGGGGGCTCCAGGGTCCCTCTGGGAAGCTTTGGGGTCTCCAGGGTCCCTCTGAGAAGCTTTGGGGGCTCCAGGGTCCCTCTGGGAAGCTTTGGGGGCTCCAGGGTCCCTCTGAGAAGCTTTGGGGTCTCCAGGGTCCCTCTGAGAAGCTTTGGGGTCTCCAGGGTCCGTCTGAGAAGCTTTGGGGGCTCCAGGGTCCCTCTGAGAAGCTTTGGGGGCTCCAGGGTCCCTCTGAGAAGCTTTGGGGTCTCCAGGGTCCCTCTGAGAAGCTTTGGGGTCTCCAGGGTCCCTCTGAGAAGCTTTGGGGGCTCCAGGGTCCCTCTGAGAAGCTTTGGGGTCTCCAGGGTCCCTCTGAGAAGCTTTGGGGTCTCCAGGGTCCCTCTGAGAAGCTTTGGGGGCTCCAGGGTCCCTCTGAGAAGCTTTAGGGTCTCCAGGGTCCCTCTGAGAAGCTTTGGGGGCTCCAGGGTCCCTCTGGGAAGTTTTGGGGTCTCCAGGGTCCCTCTGGGAAGCTTTGGGGGCTCCAGGGTCCCTCTGGGAAGCTTTGGGGGCTCCAGGGTCCCTCTGAGAAGCTTTGGGGGCTCCAGGGTCCCTCTGAGAAGCTTTGGGGGCTCCAGGGTCCCTCTGAGAAGCTTTGGGGGCTCCAGGGTCCCTCTGGGAAGTTTTGGGGTCTCCAGGGTCCCTCTGGGAAGCTTTGGGGGCTCCAGGCTCCCTCTGAGAAGCTTTGGGGGCTCCAGGGTCCCTCTGAGAAGCTTTGGGGGCTCCAGCGTCCTGTAGGCTCTTCAGGTGTTCTCCAAGGGTTCCTGTAGCACCTCCAGGAGTTCTCCAAGGTTTCCTGTAGCACCTCCAGGGGTTCCTGTAGCACCTCCAGGGGTTCTCCAAGCCCTGATGGTTCCCGTAGGCTCTCCAGGTGTTCTCCAAAGGTTCCTGTAGGCTCTCCAGTGGTTCTCCAAGCCCTGATGGTTCCCGTAGGCTCTCCAGGGGTTCTCCAAAGGTTCCTGTAGCACCTCCAGGGGTTCTCCAAGCCCTGATGGTTCCCGTAGGCTCTCCAGGGGTTCTCCATGGGTTCCTGTAGGACCTCCTGGTGTTCTCCAAGGGTTCTTGTAGCACCTCCAGGGGTCCTCCAAGCCCTGATGATTCCTGTAGGACCTCCAAGTGTTCTCCAAAGGTTCCTATAGGACCTCCAGGGGTTCTCCAAGGGTTCCTGTAGCACCTCCAGTGGTTCCTGTAGCACCTCCAGGGGTTCTCCAGGGGTTCTCCAAGCCCTGATGGTTCCCGTAGGCTCTCCAGGTGTTCTCCAAAGGTTCCTATAGGACCTCCAGGGGTTCTCCAAGCCCTGATGGTTCCCGTAGGCTCTCCAGGGGTTCTCCAAATGTCCCTGTAGGGTCTCCAGGGGTTCTCCAAGCCCTGATGGTTCTCGTAGGCTCTCCAGGGGTTCTCCAAACCTTCCTCTAGGACCTCCAGGTGTTCTCCAAGGGTTCTTGTAGCACATCCAGGGGTTCTCCAAGGTTTCCTGTAGCACCTCCAGGGCTTCTCCAGGGGTTCTCCAAGCCCTGATGATTCCTGTAGGACCTCCAGGTGTTCTCCAAAGGTTCCTATAGGACCTCCAGGGGTTCTCCAAGGGTTCCTGTAGCACCTCCAGGGGTTCTCCAGGGGTTCTCCAAGCCCTGATGGTTCCCGTAGGCTCTCCAGGTGTTCTCCAAACGTTCCTGTAAGACCTCCAGGGGTTCTCCAAGGGTTCCTATAGCACCTCCAGGGGTTCTCCAGGGGTTCTCCAAGGGTTCCTGTAGCACCTCCGGGGGTTCCTGTAGCACCTCCAGGGGTTCCTGTAGCACCTCCATGGGTTCTCCAGGGTTCTCCAAGCCCTGATGGTTCCCGTAGGCTCTCCAGGTGTTCTCCAATGGTTCCTATAGGACCTCCAGGGGTTCTCCAAGCCCTGATGGTTCCCGTAGGCTCTCCAGGTGTTCTCCAAAGGTTCCTGTAGCACCTCCAGGTGTTCTTCAAGGGTTCTCCAAGGGTTCCTGTAGCACCTCTAGGGCTTCTCCAGGGGTTCTCCAAGCCCTGATGGTTCCCGTAGGCTCTCCAGGGGTTCTCCAGGCGTTCCTGTAGGACCTCCAGGTGTTCTCCAAGGGTTCTTGTAGCACCTCCAGGGGTTCTCCAAGCCCTGATGGTTCCCGTAGGCTCTCCAGGTGTTCTCCAAAGGTTCCTGTAGGCTCTCCAGGGCTTCTCCAAGCCCTGATGGTTCCCGTAGGCTCTCCAGGGGTTCTCCAAGGGTTCCTATAGGCTCTCCAGTGGTTCTCCAAGCCCTGATGGTTCCCGTAGGCTCTCCGGGTGTTCTCCAAGGGTTCCTATAGGCTCTCCAGTGGTTCTCCAAGCCCTGATGGTTCCCGTAGGCTCTCCGGGTGTTCTCCATGGGTTCCTATAGGCTCTCCAGTGGTTCTCCAAGCCCTGATGGTTCCCGTAGGCTCTCCGGGTGTTCTCCAAAGGTTCCTATAGGCTCTCCAGTGGTTCTCCAAGCCCCGATGGTCCCCGTAGGCTCTCCGGGTGTTCTCCAAAGGTTCCTGTAGGCTCTCCAGTGGTTCTCCAAGCCCTGATGGTTCCTGTAGGCTCTCCAGTGGTTCTCCATGGGTTCCTATAGGCTCTCCAGGGGTTCTCCAAGCCCCGATGGTTCCCATAGGCTCTCCAAGGGTTCCTATAGGCTCTCCAGGGGTTCTCCAAGCCCTGATGGTTCCCGTAGGCTCTCCGGGTGTTCTCCAAAGGTTCCTGTAGGCTCTCCAGTGGTTCTCCAAGCCCTGATGGTTCCCGTAGGCTCTCCAGAGGTTCTCCATGGGTTCCTATAGGCTCTCCAGTGGTTCTCCAAGCCCTGATGGTTCCTGTAGGCTCTCCGGGTGTTCTCCAAAGGTTCCTGTAGGCTCTCCAGTGGTTCTCCAAGCCCTGATGGTTCCTGTAGGCTCTCCGGGTGTTCTCCATGGGTTCCTATAGGCTCTCCAGGGGTTCTCCAAGCCCCGATGGTTCCCGTAGGCTCTCCAGGTGTTCTCCAAGGGTTCCTATAGGCTCTCCAGTGGTTCTCCAAGCCCTGATGGTTCCCGTAGGCTCTCCAGGTGTTCTCCATGGGTTCCTATAGGCTCTCCAGGGGTTCTCCAAGCCCTGATGGTTCCCGTAGGCTCTCCAGGTGTTCTCCAAGGGTTCCTATAGGCTCTCCAGTGGTTCTCCAAGCCCTGATGGTTCCCGTAGGCTCTCCAGGTGTTCTCCATGGGTTCCTATAGGCTCTCCAGGGGTTCTCCAAGCCCTGATGGTTCCCGTAGGCTCTCCAGGGGTTCTCCATGGATTCCTATAGGCTCTCCAGGGGTTCTCCAAGCCCTGATGGTTCCTGTAGGCTCTCCAGGGGTTCTCCAAAGGTTCCTGTAGCACCTCCAGGGCTTCTCCAAGCCCCGATGGTTCCCGTAGGCTCTCCGGGTGTTCTCCAAGGGTTCCTATAGGCTCTCCAGTGGTTCTCCAAGCCCTGATGGTTCCTGTAGGCTCTCCGGGTGTTCTCCAAGGGTTCCTATAGGCTCTCCAGTGGTTCTCCAAGCCCTGATGGTTCCCGTAGGCTCTCCAGGGGTTCTCCAGAGGTTCCTGTAGGCTCTCCAGGGGTTCTCCAAGCCCCGATGGTCCCCGCTCGGGCCTCCGGGCTTTCCCCGCGTCCCCCCGCGGGTGGCCCTGACGCGTCCCCCCCCCCGGGTCCCCCGCAGGCAGCTGGGGCCCCCACCTCATCATCGTCCCCACCAGCGTGATGCTCAACTGGGAGATGGAGCTCAAACGCTGGTGTCCCAGCTTCAAGATCTTGACCTACTACGGGGCCCAGAAAGAACGACGCCTCAAGCGCCAGGTGAGCCGCGATGGACTTTAGGGGGAACCCCGAGGAGATCGGGGTGTGAGGGGGAGGAAACCTCTATCTCCATCCTGACCTTCTGGGGATCCCCCCCCCCCCACCCCCCCCCCCTCCAAATACCCCCCAAAACCAGGGTTGGACCAAACCCAACGCCTTCCACGTCTGCATCACGTCCTACAAGCTGGTGCTCCAGGACCACCAGGCCTTTCGGCGCAAGAACTGGAAGTACCTGATCCTCGACGAGGCCCAAAACATCAAGAACTTCAAGTCCCAACGCTGGCAATCGCTCCTCAACTTCAACAGGTCCGGGCCTGGGGGGCACCCATGGGTGCTGGGGTGGGGTTTGAAGGGGACCCCTGTGGGTACCGGAGAAGGTTGGAGGTTCTCAGGTGGCTTGGGGAGGTTCTCAGGTGGCTTGGGGAGGTTCTCAGGTGGCTTGAGGAGGTTCTCAGGTGGCTTGGGGAGGTTCTCAGGTGGCTTGGGGAGGTTCTCAGGTGGGAATTGTGGGGGTTTGGGGCCACCATGGGTGCTGGGGGAGCTATTGAGGGGCACCCGTGGGTGCTGGGGTGAGGTTTGAAGGGGACCCCTGTGGGTTCCGGAGAAGGTTGGAGGTTCTCAGGTGGCTTGACGAGGTTCTCAGGTGGGAATTGTGGGGGTTTGGGGCCACCATGGGTGCTGGGGGAGCTATTGAGGGGCACCCGTGGGTGCTGGAGGAGGTTGGAGGTTCTCAGGTGGCTTGAGGAGGTTCTCAGGTGGCTTGGGGAGGTTCTCAGGTGGCTTGGGGAGGTTCTCAGGTGGGAATTGTGGGGGTTTGGGGCCACCATGGGTGCTGTGGGAGGTATTGAGGGGCACCCGTGGGTGCTGAAGAAGGTCAGAGGTGCTCAGGTGGGATTGGTGGGTGCTGGGGGGGGTTGGAGGTTCTCAGGTGGCTTGGGGAGGTTCTCAGGTGGCTTGAGGAGGTTCTCAGGTGGCTTGGGGAGGTTCTCAGGTGGGAATTGTGGGGGTTTGGGGCCACCATGGGTGCTGGGGGAGCTATTGAGGTGCACCCGTGGGTGCTGGAGAAGGTCAGAGGTGCTCAGGTGGGATTTGTGGGGTGCTGGGGGGGGCTTTTGAGGGGCACCCGTGGGTGCTGGAGGAGGTTGGAGGTTCTCAGGTGGCTTGGGGAGGTTCTCAGGTGGCTTGGGGAGGTTCTCAGGTGGGAATTGTGGGGGTTTGGGGCCACCATGGGTGCTGGGGGAGCTACTGAGGGGCACCCGTGGGTGCTGGAGAAGGTTGGAGGTTCTCAGGTGGCTTGAGGAGGTTCTCAGGTGGGAATTGTGGGGGTTTGGGGCCACCATGGGTGCTGTGGGAGGTATTGAGGGGCACCCGTGGGTGCTGAAGAAGGTCAGAGGTGCTCAGGTGGGATTGGTGGGTGCTGGGGGTGGCTTTTGAGGGGCACCCGTGGGTGCTGGAGGAGGTTGGAGGTTCTCAGGTGGCTTGGGGAGGTTCTCAGGTGGCTTGGGGAGGTTCTCAGGTGGGAATTGTGGGGGTTTGGGGCCACCATGGGTGCTGGGGGAGCTATTGAGGGGCACCCGTGGGTGCTGGAGAAGGTCAGAGGTGCTCAGGTGGGATTGGTGGGTGCTGGGGGGGCTTTTGAGGGGCACCCGTGGGTGCTGGAGGAGGTTGGAGGTTCTCAAGTGGGAATTGTGGGGTTTGGAGCCACCTTGGAGATGTTGGGGGGCACCCATAGGTGCTGGGGGAGCTTTTGAGAGGTACCCGTGGGTTCCGGAGGAGGTTGGAGGTTCTCAGGTGGCTTGGGGAGGTTCTCAGGTGGGAATTGTGGGGGTTTGGGGCCACCATGGGTGCTGGGGGGGCTTTTGAGGGGCACCCGTGGGTGCTGGACAAGGTTGGAGGTTCTCAGGTGGGATTTGTGAGGTGCTGGGGGGGCTTTTGAGGGGCACCCGTGGGTGCTGGAGGAGGTCGAAGGTTCTCAGGTGGGAATTATGGGGGTTTGAAGCCACCTTGGAGGTGTTGGGGGGCACCCATGGGTGCTGGGGTGGGGTTTGAGGGGCACCTGTGGGTGCTGGAGGAGGTTGGAGGTTCTCAGGTGGGAATTATGGGGGTTTGGAGCCACCTTGGAGATGTTGGGGGGCACCCGTGGGTGCTGGGGGAGCTTTTGAGCGGCACCCGTGGGTGCTGGAGAGGGTCGGAGGTTCTCAGGTGGGATTTGTTGCTCTAACTACTTGGTGGTGGCTGTAGGTGACTTGGAGCACCCATGGGTGCTCTGTGACCACCCAGATGTGTCTGTAGATGCCTCCTAGTTGCCTGGGGGCACCTATCGGTGCTCTGGGACAACTGAGGCACCCTTGGGTGCTCTGTGAGCTGCTCCTGGTCACCTTGTAGATTCCTTGGGGCACCCAGAGATGCTGCTCTTGAGTGCTTGTAGCCACCCTTAGGTGCCTTGTAGCCACTCTCAGGGTCACCTAGGGGTGCTCTGGGACAACTGGGGCACCCCTGGGTGCTCTGTAGCCGCTCTTGGGTGCTTTGTAGCCACTCTTGGTTGCCTCATAGGTGCCTTGAGGCACCCACAGAAGCTTTGTAGCCCCTCTTGGGTGCCCCGTAGCCCCTCTTGGGTGCCCCGTAGCCCCTCTTGGGTGCCCCGTAGCCCCTCTTGGGTGCCCCGTAGCCCCTCTTGGGTGCCCCGTAGCCCCTCTTGGGTGCCCCGTAGCCCCTCTAGGTTGCCGCGTAGCCCCTCTAGGTTGCCCCGTAGCCACCCCTGGGTGCTCTGTAGTTTCCATTGAGCATTTCACAGTTCCTCTCGGCCGCCTCATATCTCCTCGGAGTCACCCACCCAAGCCCCGTAGCCCTTCTCGGGTGCCCCGTAGCCCCTCTCAGGTGCTTGTAGCCCCTCTAGGTTGCCCCGTAGCCCCTCTAGGTTGCCCCGTAGCCACTCTCAGATTCTTGTAGCCACCCCTGGGTGCTCTGTAGTTTCCATTGAGCATTACACAGTTCCTCTCGGCCGCCTCGTATCTCCTCGGAGTCACCCACCCGAGCTCCCGTAACCCCTCTCGGGTGTCTCATAGCCCCTCTCAGGTGCTTGTAGCCCCTCTAGGTTGCCCCTTAGCCCCTCTAGCTTGCCCCGTAGCCACTCTCAGATTCTTGTAGCCACCCCTGGGTGCTCTGTAGTTGCCGTTGAGCCTTTTGCAGTTGCTCTCGGCCGCCTCGTATCTCCTCGGAGTCACCCACCCAAGCCCCGTAGCCCCTCTCGGGTGTCTCATAGCCCCTCTCAGGTGCTTGTAGCCCCTCTAGGTTGCCCCTTAGCCCCTCTAGGTTGCCCCGTAGCCCCTCTCAGATGCTCATAGCCAGCCCTGGGTGCTCTGTAGTCGCCGTTGAGCCTTTTGCAGTTGCTCTCGGCCGCCTCGTATCTCCTCGGAGTCACCCACCCGAGCTCCCGTAACCCCTCTCGGGTGTCTCATATCCCCTCTCAGGTGCTTGTAGCCCCTCTAGGTTGCCCCGTAGCCCCTCTAGGTTGCCCCGTAGCCCCTCTCATATGCTCATAGCCACGCCTGGGTGCTCTGTAGTCGCCGTTGAGCCTTTTGCAGTTGCTCTCAGCCGCCTCGTATCTCCTCGGAGTCACCCACCCAAGCCCCGTAGTCCCTCTCAGGTGTCTCATAGCCCCTCTCAAGTGCTTGTAGCCCGTCTAGGTTGCCCCGTAGCCCCTCTAGGTTGCCCCGTAGCCACTCTCAGATGCTCATAGCCAGCCCTGGGTGCTCTGTAGTCGCCGTTGAGCCTTTTGCAGTTGCTCTCAGCCGCCTCGTATCTCCTCGGAGTCACCCACCCAAGCCCCGTAGTCCCTCTCAGGTGTCTCATAGCCCCTCTCAAGTGCTTGTAGCCCGTCTAGGTTGCCCCGTAGCCCCTCTAGGTTGCCCCGTAGCCCCTCTCAGATGCTCATAGCCACGCCTGGGTGCTCTGTAGTCGCCGTTGAGCCTTTTGCAGTTGCTCTCGGCCGCCTCGTATCTCCTCGGAGTCACCCACCCGAGCTCCCGTAACCCCTCTCTCTCGGGTCGCTGCCCGGTAGCCACCCCTCTAGCCGCGGTAGCCACCCCGGTAAGGGGATTTGTATGCCCGCTGACGCCGGCTTCTCGCGCGCAGCCAGCGGCGGCTGCTGCTGACGGGGACGCCGCTGCAGAACAGCCTGATGGAGCTTTGGTCGCTGATGCATTTCTTGATGCCGCGAGTGTTCCAGTCGCACCGCGAGTTCAAGGAGTGGTTCGCTAACCCCCTGGCCGGCATGATCGAGGGCAGCCAGGAATATAACGAGGGGCTCGTTAAGCGCCTCCATAAGGTGGGTGCTCGGAATGCGCTCTCGGGAATCGCTCCGCCGCCGCGACACCCCGCTTTTTCATGGCTTTGGCCCCGTTTTTCATGGCTTTGGCCCCGTTTTTCATGGCTTTGGCCCCGTTTTTCATGGCTTTGGCCCCGATTCTCATGGGTTTGACCCCGATTTTCATGGCTTTGGCCCCGTTTTTCATGGGTTTGGCCCCGATTCTCATGGGTTTGGCCCCATTTCTCATGCCTTTGGCCCCGTTTTTCATGGGTTTGGCCCCGATTCTCATGGGTTTGGCCCCAATTTTGATGGGTTTGACCCATTTTTCATGGGTTTGGCCCCGTTTCTCATGGGTTTGGCCCCGTTTTTCATGGGTTTGACCCCGATTTTCATGGGTTTGGCCCCGATTTTCATGGGTTTGGCCCCGATTTTCATGGGTTTGGCCCCGTTTTTCATGGGTTTGACCCCGTTTTTCATGGGTTTGACCCCGATTTTCATGGCTTTGGCCCCGATTTTCATGGCTTTGGCCCCGATTTTCATGGGTTTGGCCCCGATTTTCATGGGTTTGACCCCGATTTTCATGGGTTTGGCCCCATTTCTCATGGCTTTGGCCCCGATTTTCATGGCTTTGGCCCCGTTTCTCATGGGTTTGGCCCCGTTTCTCATGGGTTTGGCCCCATTTCTCATGGCTTTGGCCCCATTTCTCATGGCTTTGGCCCCGATTTTCATGGCTTTGGCCCCATTTCTCATGGGTTTGGCCCCATTTTTCACGGGTTTGGCCCCGTTTTTCATGGATTTGACCCAATTTTTCATGGATTTGGCCCTGTTTTTCATGGGTTTGGCCCCGATTTTCATGGCTATGGCCCCGTTTTTCATGGGTTTGGCCCCGATTTTCATGGGTTTGGCCCCGTTTTTCATGGGTTTGGCCCCGTTTTTCATGGGTTTGACCCCATTTTTCATGGGTTTGACCCCATTTTTCATGGGTTTGGCCCCGTTTTTCATGGATTTGACCGAATTTTTCATGGATTTGGCCTTGTTTTTCATGGGTTTGGCCCCGATTTTCATGGGTTTGGCCCCGTTTTTCATGGGTTTGGCCCCATTTTTCATGGGTTTGGCCCCGATTTTCATGGGTTTGGCCCCGTTTTTCATGGCTTTGGCCCCGTTTTTCATGGATTTGGCCCCGTTTCTCATGGATTTGACCCCGTTTTTCATGGGTTTGGCCCCGATTTTCATGGCTTTGGCCCCGATTTTCATGGCTTTGGCCCCGATTTTCATGGGTTTGGCCCCGATTTTCATGGGTTTGGCCCCGTTTTTCATGGGTTTGACCCCGATTTTCATGGGTTTGGCCCCGATTTTCATGGGTTTGGCCCCGATTTTCATGGGTTTGGCCCCGATTTTCATGGGTTTGACCCCGATTTTCATGGGTTTGGCCCCATTTCTCATGGCTTTGGCCCCGATTTTCATGGGTTTGGCCCCGTTTTTCATGGGTTTGGCCCCATTTCTCATGGGTTTGACCCCAATTTTCATGGGTTTGACCCATTTTTCACGGGTTTGGCCCCGTTTTTCATGGATTTGACCCAATTTTTCATGGATTTGGCCCTGTTTTTCATGGGTTTGGCCCCGTTTTTCATGGGTTTGGCCCCGATTCTCATGGCTTTGGCCCCGATTTTCATGGCTTTGGCCCCGTTTCTCATGGGTTTGGCCCCGATTTTGATGGGTTTGACCCATTTTTCATGGGTTTGGCCCCATTTCTCATGGGTTTGGCCCCATTTCTCATGGGTTTGGCCCCGATTTTCATGCCTTTGGCCCCGATTTTCATGGCTTTGGCCCCGTTTTTCATGGGTTTGGCCCCGATTTTCATGGGTTTGGCCCCGATTCTCATGGGTTTGGCCCCGATTTTCATGGGTTTGGCCCCGATTCTCATGGGTTTGGCCCCGATTTTCATGCCTTTGGCCCCGATTTTCATGGCTTTGGCCCCGTTTTTCATGGGTTTGGCCCCGATTTTCATGCCTTTGGCCCCGTTTTTCATGGGTTTGGCCCCGATTCTCATGGGTTTGGCCCCAATTTTGATGGGTTTGACCCATTTTTCATGGGTTTGGCCCCGATTTTCATGGGTTTGGCCCCGATTTTCATGGGTTTGGCCCCGATTTTCATGGCTTTGGCCCCGATTTTCATGGCTTTGGCCCCATTTCTCATGGGTTTGGCCCCATTTCTCATGGGTTTGGCCCCATTTCTCATGGGTTTGGCCCCATTTTTCACGGGTTTGCCCCCGTTTTTCATGGATTTGACCCAATTTTTCATGGATTTGGCCCTGTTTTTCATGGGTTTGGCCCCGATTTTCATGGCTATGGCCCCGATTTTCATGGCTTTGGCCCCGATTTTCATGGGTTTGGCCGCGATTTTCATGGGTTTGGCCCCGATTTTCATGGGTTTGGCCCCGATTTTCATGGCTTTGGCCCCGTTTTTCATGGGTTTGGCCCCGTTTTTCATGGGTTTGGCCCCAGTTTTCATGGATTTGACCCCATTTTTCATGGGTTTGGCCCCGTTTTTCATGGATTTGACCGAATTTTTCATGGGTTTGGCCCCATTTTTAATGGGTTTGACCCCGTTTTTCATGGGTTTGACTCCGTTTTTCATGGGTTTGGCCCCAGTTTTCATGGATTTGGCCCCATTTTTCATGGGTTTGGCCCCGTTTTTCATGGGTTTGACCCCATTTTTCATGGGTTTGGCCCCGTCTTTCATGGGTTTGGCCCCGATTTTCATGGCTTTGGCCCCATTTTTCATGGCTTTGGCCCCGTTTTTCATGGCTTTGGCCCCGATTTTCATGGCTTTGGCCCCGATTTTCATGGGTTTGGCCCCATTTCTCATGGGTTTGGCCCCATTTTTCATGGATTTGGCCCCGTTTTTCATGGATTTGACCCAATTTTTCATGGATTTGGCCCTGTTTTTCATGGGTTTGGCCCCGATTTTCATGGGTTTGGCCCCGTTTTTCATGGGTTTGGCCCCGATTTTCATGGCTTTGGCCCCGATTTTCATGGGTTTGGCCCCGTTTTTCATGGGTTTGGCCCCATTTTTCATGGGTTTGGCCCCATTTCTCATGGATTTGACCCCGTTTTTCATGGATTTGACCCCGTTTTTCATGGATTTGACCCAATTTTTCATGGATTTGGCCCTGTTTTTCATGGGTTTGGCCCCGTTTTTCATGGCTTTGGCCCCATTTCTCATGGGTTTGACCCCAATTTTGATGGATTTAACCCATTTTTCACGGGTTTGGCCACGTTTTTCATGGGTTTGGCCCCGATTTTCATGGCTTTGGCCCCGATTTTCATGGGTTTGGCCCCGATTTTCATGGCTTTGGCCCCGTTTTTCATGGATTTGGCCCCAATTTTCATGGGTTTGGCCCATTTTTCACGGGTTTGGCCCCGTTTTTCATGGGTTTGACCCCATTTTTCATGGGTTTGGCCCCGTTTTTCATGGCTTTGGCCCCGATTTTCATGGATTTGACCCCGTTTTTCATGGGTTTGGCCCCGTTTTTCATGGGTTTGGCCCCGTTTTTCATGGGTTTGGCCCCGTTTTTGATGGGTTTGGCCCCATTTTTGATGGGTTTGGCCCCATTTTTCATGGATTTGACCCCGATTTTCATGGATTTGACCCCGATTTTTGATGGGTTTGGCCCCATTTTTCATGGATTTGACCCCGATTTTCATGGATTTGACCCCGATTTTCATGGATTTGGCCCTTTTTAAATTTTTGATGGGCCTCCCCCCATTTTTGATGGGATTGACCCCATTTTTGATGGGCGTCTCCCCATTTTTGATGGGTTCGGCCCTTTTTTGATGGGCCTCACCCCTTTTTTGATGGGCCTCTCCTCATTTTTTATGTTCCCGACCCCATTTTTGATGGGTTTGACCCCATTTTTGATGGGCCTCACGATATTTTTGATGGGATTGACCCCATTTTTGATGCGTCTGACCCCATTTTTGATGGGCCTGACACCATTTTTGATGGGTTCGGCCCATTTTTGATGCATTTGACCCCATTTTTGATGCGTTTAACCCCATTTTTGATGGGCCTCACCCCATTTTTGATGGTTTCGACCCCATTTTTGATGGGCCTCACCCCATTTTTGACGCGTTCGACCCCATTTTTGATGGGCCTCTCCCCATTTTTGATGGGTTCGGCCCATTTTTGATGGGCCTCTCCTCATTTTTTATGTTCCCGACCCCATTTTTGATGGGCCTGACCCCATTTTTGATGGGCCTGACACCATTTTTGATGCGTTTAACCCCATTTTTGATGGGCCTGACCCCATTTTTGATGCGTTTAACCCCATTTTTGATGGGCCTGACCCCATTTTTGACGCGTTCGACCCCATTTTTGATGCGTTTAACCCCATTTTTGATGGGCCTGACGCCATTTTTGATGGGCCTGACCCCATTTTTGATGGGCCTGACCCCATTTTTGACGCGTTCGACCCCATTTTTGATGGGCCTCACCCTATTTTTGATGGGATTGACCCCATTTTTGATGGGCCTGACCCCATTTTTGATGGGTTTGACCCCATTTTTGATGGGCCTCACCCTATTTTTGATGGGATTGACCCCATTTTTGATGGGATTGACCCCATTTTTGATTGGCCTGACCCCATTTTTGACGCGTTCGACCCCATTTTTGATGGGCCTGACCCCATTTTTGACGCGTTCGACCCCATTTTTGATGCGTTTAACCCCATTTTTGATGGGCCTGACCCCATTTTTGACGCGTTTGACCCCATTTTTGATGGGCCTCACCCTATTTTTGATGGGCCTGACCCCATTTTTTATGTTCCTGACCCCATTTTTTATGTTCCTGACCCCATTTTTTATGTTCCTGACCCCATTTTTGATGGGCCTGACCCCATTTTTGATGCGTTCGACCCCATTTTTGATGGGCCTGACCCCATTTTTGACGCGTTCGACCCCATTTTTGATGGGCCTCACCCTATTTTTGATGGGTTCGACCCCATTTTTGATGGTTTTGACCCCATTTTTGATGCATTTAACCCCATTTTTGATGGGCCTGACCCCATTTTTGATGCGTTCGACCCCATTTTTGATGGGCCTGACCCCATTTTTGATGCGTTTAACCCCATTTTTGATGGGCCTGACCCCATTTTTGACGCGTTCGACCCCATTTTTGATGGGCCTGACCCCATTTTTGACGCGTTCGACCCCATTTTTGATGGGCCTGACCCCATTTTTGACGCGTTCGACCCCATTTTTGATGGGCCTGACCCCATTTTTGATGGGTTCGACCCCATTTTTGATGGGCCTGACCCCATTTTTGATGGGTTCGACCCCATTTTTGATGGGCCTCACCCTATTTTTGATGGGATTGACCCCATTTTTGATGGGCCTGACCCCATTTTTTATGTTCCTGACCCCATTTTTTATGTTCCTGACCCCATTTTTGATGCGTTCGACCCCATTTTTGATGGGCCTGACCCCATTTTTGACGCGTTCGACCCCATTTTTGATGGGCCTCACCCTATTTTTGATGGGATTGACCCCATTTTTGATGGGATTGACCCCATTTTTGATGGGCCTGACCCCATTTTTGATGGGTTTGACCCCATTTTTGATGGGCCTCACCCTATTTTTGATGGGATTGACCCCATTTTTGATGTTCCTGACCCCATTTTTTATGTTCCTGACCCCATTTTTTATGTTCCTGACCCCATTTTTGATGGGCCTGACGCCATTTTTGATGCGTTCGACCCCATTTTTGATGGGCCTCACCCCATTTTTGATGGGCCTGACGCCATTTTTGATGGGCCTGACGCCATTTTTGATGGGTTCGACCCCATTTTTGATGGGCCTGACCCCATTTTTGATGGGCCTGACGCCATTTTTGATGGGCCTGACCCCATTTTTGATGCGTCTGACCCCATTTTTGATGGGCCTGACCCCATTTTTGATGGGACTCGCCCCATTTTTGATGGGCCTGACCCCATTTTTGATGGGACTCGCCCCATTTTTGATGGGCCTGACCCCATTTTTGACGCGTTCGACCCCATTTTTGATGGGCCTGACACCATTTTTGATGGGCCTGACCCCATTTTTGACGCGTTCGACCCCATTTTTGACGCGTTCGACCCCATTTTTGATGGGCCTGACCCCATTTTTGACGCGTTCGACCCCATTTTTGATGGGCCTGACCCCATTTTTGACTCGTTCGACCCCATTTTTGACGGGCCTGACCCCATTTTTGACGCATTCGACCCCATTTTTGATGGGCCTGACGCCATTTTTGACGCGTTCGACCCCATTTTTGATGGGCCTCACCCTCCCCTCCCTCCCCGCCAGGTCCTGCGGCCTTTCCTCCTGCGCCGCCTCAAGGTGGACGTGGAGAAGCAGATGCCCAAGAAGTACGAGCACGTCCTGCGGTGCCGCCTCTCCAAGCGCCAACGCTTCCTCTACGACGACTTCATGGGCCAAGCCAGGTGGGTCCCCCCCTTTCCCCGCGCGGCCCCCCTAAAAAACCCCCCTCCCCAACCCCCCTAACCCCCCCCCCCCCCCCCCCTCCTCCAGCCCTGCCGCTCCCCGGCTTCTCCTCACGCCTCTCCCTGTCCCCCCCCCTCCCACCACCGGCAGCACCAAGGCCACCTTGGCCAGCGGCCACTTCATGAGCGTCATCAACGTCCTGATGCAGCTTCGCAAGGTCTGCAACCACCCCGACCTCTTCGAGCCGCGCCCCGTCCACTCGCCCTTCGTCACCGAGGGCCTCACCTTCCTGGCGCCCGCCCTCGTCCTCCGCGCCCTCGACAGGGACCCCTTCAAGGTCAGACGCGGACGCGGGGTGGCCCTCCAGGGCCTGCTGGTGGCCCTCCAGGGCTTGTGCTGGCCTGCTGGTGGCCTCATGGTGACCCTTGAGGGCCTGTGCTGGCCTGCTGGTGGCCCATGAGGGCCTAGTGGTGGCCTCATGGAGGCCCTTGAGGGCTTGTGCTGGCCTCATGGTGGCCCTTGAGGGCCTGTGCTGGCCTGGTGGTTGCCCTTGAGGGCCTGTGCTGGCCCTTGAGGGCCTGTGCTGGCCTCATGGTGGCCCTTGAGGGCCTGGTGGTGGCCTCATGGAGGCCCTTGAGGGCCTGTGCTGGTCCTTGAGGGCCTGTGCTGGCCTGGTGGTGGCCCTTGAGGGCCTGTGCTGGTCCTTGAGGGCCTGTGCTGGCCTCATGGTGGCCTTTGAGGGCCTGGTGGTGGCCTCATGGAGGCCCTTGAGGGCCTGTGCTGGTCCTTGAGGGCCTCTGCTGGCCGCATGGTGGCCCCTGAGGGCCTGTGCTGGCCTCATGGTGACCCTTGAGGGCCTGTGCTGGTCCTTGAGGGCCTGTGCTGGCCTCATGGTGGCCCTTGAGGGCCTTTAGTGGCCCTGGAGGGCCTGTGCTGGCCTCATGGTGGCCCTTGAGGGCCTGTGCTGGCCTGGTGGTTGCCCTCGAGGGCCTGTGCTGGCCCTTGAGGGCCTGTGCTGGCCTCATGGTGGCCCTTGAGGGCCTGGTGGTGGCCTCATGGAGGCCCTTGAGGGCCTGTGCTGGTCCTTGAGGGCCTGTGCTGGCCTGGTGGTGGCCCTTGAGGGCCTGCTGGTGGCCTCATGGAGGCCCTTGAGGAGCTGTGGTGGCCCTCCAGGGCCTGTGCTGGCCTGGTGGTGGCCCTTGAGGGCCTGCTGGTGGCCTCATGGTGGCCCTTGAGGGCCTGTGCTGGCCTGGTGGTGGCCCTTGAGGGCCTATGCTGCCCTCATGGTGGCCCTTGAGTGCCTGTAGTGGTCCTTGAGGGCCTGTGCTGGCCTCATGGTGGCCCTCGAGGGCCTGTAGTGACCCTTGAGGGCCTGTGCTGGTCCTTGAGGGCCTCTGCTGGCCGCATGGTGGCCCTCGAGGGCCTGTAGTGACCCTTGAGGGCCTGTGCTGGCCTGCTGGTGGCCCTTGAGGGCCTGTGCTGGTCCTTGAGGGCCTCTGCTGGCCTCATGGTGGCCCTTGAGGGCCTGGTGGTGGCCTCATGGAGGCCCTTGAGGGCCTGTGCTGGTCCTCGAGGGCCTGTGCTGGTCCTCGAGGGCCTGTGCTGGCCTGCTGGTGGCCCTTGAGGGCCTGCTGGTGGCCTCATGGAGGCCCTTGAGGAGCTGTGGTGGCCCTCCAGGGCCTGTGCTGGCCTGGTGGTGGCCCTTGAGGGCCTGCTGGTGGCCTCATGGTGGCCCTTGAGGGCCTGTGCTGGCCTGGTGGTGGCCCTTGAGGGCCTATGCTGCCCTCATGGTGGCCCTTGAGTGCCTGTGCTGGTCCTTGAGGGCCTCTGCTGGCCGCATGGTGGCCCTCGAGGGCCTGTAGTGACCCTTGAGGGCCTGTGCTGGCCTCATGGTGGCCCTCGAGGGCCTGTAGTGACCCTTGAGGGCCTGTGCTGGCCTGCTGGTGGCCCTTGAGGGCCTGTGCTGGTCCTTGAGGGCCTGTGCTGGCCTGGTGGTGGCCCTTGAGGGCCTTTGCTTGTCCTTGAGGGCCTGTGCTGGCCTGGTGGTGGCCCTTGAGGGCCTGCTGGTGGCCTCATGGTGGCCCTTGAGGGCCTGTGCTGGCCTGTTGGTGGCCCTTGGGGGCCTGTGGTAGTCCTTGAGGAGCTGTTGTGGCCCTTGACGGCCTGTGGTGGCCTCATGTTGGCACTTGAGGGCCTGTGGTGGCCTCATGTTGGCACTTGAGGGCCTGTGGTGGCCTCATGGTGGTCCTTGAGGGCCTGTGGTGGTCCTTGAGGAGCTGTGATGGCCTCGTTGGTGGTCCTTAAGAGCCTGGTGGTGGCACTTGAGGGCCTGTGGTGGTCCTTGAGGGCCTGCTGGTGGCCTCATGGTGGCCCTTGAGGGCCTGTGGTAGTCCTTGAGGAGCTGTGGTGGCCCTTGAGGGCCTGTGGTGGCCTCATGGTGGCACTTGAGGGCCTGTGGTGGCCTCATAGTGGCCCTTGAGGGCCTGTGGTGGTCCTTGAGGAGCTATGGTGGCCCTTGAGGGCCTGCTGGTGGGCTCATGGTGGCCCTTGAGGGCCTGTGCTGGTCCTTGAGGGCCTGTGCTGGCCTCATGGAGGCCCTTGAGGGCCTGTGGTGGCCCTTAAGGGCCTGTGCTGGCCTGGTGGTGGCCCATGAGGGGCTGGTGGTGGCCTCATGGAGGCCCTCGAGGAGCTGTGGTGGCCCTTGAGGGCCTGTTGTGGCCTCATGTTGGCACTTGAGGGCCTGTGGTGGCCTCCTAGTGGTCCTTGAGGGCCTGTGCTGGTCCTTGAGGAGCTGTGGTGGCCTCATGGTGGCCCTTGAGGGCCTGTGGTGGCCTCATGTTGGCACTTGAGGGCCTGTGCTGGTCCTTGAGGGCCTGTGCTGGCCTCATGGTGGTCCTTGAGGGCCTGTGGTGGTCCTTGAGGAGCTGTGGTGGCCTCGTTGGTGGACCTTAAGAGCCTGGTGGTGGCACTTGAGGGCCTGTGGTGGTCCTTGAGGAGCTGTGGTGGCTCTTGAGGACCTGTGGTGGCACTTGAGGGCCTGGTGGTGGTCCTTGAGGGCCTGTGGTGGCCTCGTGGTGGCACTTGAGGGCCTGTAGTGGTCCTTGAGGAGCTGTGGTGGCCTCGTTGGTGGACCTTAAGAGCCTGGTGGTGGCACTTGAGGGCCTGTGGTGGTCCTTGAGGAGCTGTGGTGGCCCTTGAGGACCTGTGGTGGCACTTGAGGGCCTGGTGGTGGTCCTTGAGGGCCTGTGGTGGCCTTGTGGTGGCACTTGAGGGCCTGTAGTGGTCCTTGAGGAGCTGTGGTGGCCTCATTGGTGGTCCTTGAGGGCCTGGTGGTGGCCCTTAAGGGTCTGTGGTGGGTCTTGAGGCCTGTGGTGGCACTGGAGGGCCTGGTGGTGGCCCTTGAGGACTGTGGTGGCCCTTGAGGGCCTGTGGTGGCACTGGAGGCCTGTGGTGGCACTGGAGGGCCTGGTGGTGGCACTTGAGGACTGTGGTGGCCCTTGTGGGCCTGTGGTGGCACTTGAGGCCTGTGGTGGTCCTTGAGGAGCTGTGGTGGCCTCATGGTGGCCCTTGAGGGCCTGTGGTGGCACTTGAGGCCTGTGGTGGTCCTTGAGGAGCTGTGGTGGCCTCATTGGTGGTCCTTGAAGGCCTGGTGGTGGCCCTTGAGGGTCTGTGGTGGCCTCGTGGTGGCCCTTGAGGGCCTGTGGTGGCCCTTGAGGTGATGTGGTGGCCTCGTGGTGGCACTTGAGGACCTGTAGTGGCCTCGTGGTGGCCCGTGAGGAGCTGTGGTGGCTTCATGGTTGCCCCTGAGAACTTGAGGTGGCCCTGTGGTGGCCCTGAAGGACCAGTAGCGGCCTTGTGATGGCTCTTGAGGAACTGTAGTGGCTTCGTGGTGGCCCTTGGGAACTGGAGGTGGCCTTGTGGTGGCCCCTTAGAACCTGAGGTGGCACGATGGTGGCCCCTGAGGGGCGTTGGTGTCCCCTGAGGTGGCCCAGTGGTGTCCCCTGAGGCCCAATGGTGTCCCCTGAGGCCTAGTGGTGGCCCCTGAGGGGCCCAATGGTGTCCCCTGAGGCCCAGTGGTGTCCCCTGAGAGGCCCAATGGTGTCCCCTGACGGGCCCAATGGTGTCCCCTGACGGGCCCAATGGTGTCCCCTGAGGCCTAGTGGTGTCCCCTGAGGGGCCCAATGGTGTCCCCTGAGGCCCTGTGGTGTCCCCTGAGAGGCCCAATGGTGTCCCCTGACGGGCCCAATGGTGTCCCCTGACGGGCCCAATGGTGTCCCCTGAGGCCTAGTGGTGGCCCCTGAGGGGCCCAATGGTGTCCCCTGAGGCCCTGTGGTGTCCCCTGAGGCCTAGTGGTGTCCCCTGAGGGGCCCAATGGTGTCCCCTGAGGCCTAGTGGTGGCCCCTGAGGGGCCCAATGGTGTCCCCTGAGGCCTAGTGGTGTCCCCTGAGGGGCCCAATGGTGTCCCCTGAGGCCCTGTGGTGTCCCCTGAGGGGCCCAATGGTGTCCCCTGAGGCCTAGTGGTGGCCCCTGAGGGGCCCGATGGTGTCCCCTGAGGCCCAGTGGTGTCCCCTGAGGGGCCCGATGGTGTCCCCTGAGGCCCAATGGTGTCCCCTGAGGGGCCCAATGGTGTCCCCTGAGGCCCAGTAGTGTCCCCTGAGAGGCCCAATGGTGTCCCCTGAGGCCCTGTGGTGTCCCCTGAGGGGCCCAATGGTGTCCCCTGAGGCCTAGTGGTGTCCCCTGAGGGGCCCGATGGTGTCCCCTGAGGCCCAGTGGTGTCCCCTGAGGGGCCCAGTGGTGTCCCCTGACGGGCCCAATGGTGTCCCCTGAGGCCTAGTGGTGTCCCCTGAGGGGCCCGATGGTGTCCCCTGAGGCCCAGTGGTGTCCCCTGAGGGGCCCAGTGGTGTCCCCTGAGGGGCCCAGTGGTGTCCCCTGAGGGGCCCAATGGTGTCCCCTGAGGCCCAATGGTGTCCCCTGAGGCCCAATGGTGTCCCCTGAGGGGCCCAATGGTGTCCCCTGAGGCCCAGTGGTGTCCCCTGAGGCCCAATGGTGTCCCCTGAGGCCTAGTGGTGGCCCCTGAGGGGCCCAATGGTGTCCCCTGAGGCCCCCAATGGTGTCCCCTGAGGCCCCCAATGGTGTCCCCTGAGGCCTAGTGGTGGCCCCTGAGGGGCCCAATGGTGTCCCCTGAGGCCCAATGGTGTCCCCTGAGGCCCCCAATGGTGTCCCCTGAGGCCCTGTGGTGTCCCCTGAGGGGCCCGATGGTGTCCCCTGAGGCCTAGTGGTGTCCCCTGAGGCCTAGTGGTGTCTCCTGAGGCCCAGTGGTGTCCCCTGAGGTGCCATGGTGTCCCCTGAGACCCAGTGGTGACCCCTGAGGGGCCCAATGGTGTCCCCTGAGGCCTAGTGGTGTCCCCTGAGGGGCCCAGTGGTGTCCCCTGAGCGGCCCAATGGTGTCCCCTGAGGCCCGGTGGTGTCCCCCGAGGGGCCCGATGGTGTCCCCCGAGGCCCAATGGTGTCCCCTGAGGTGCCATGGTGTCCCCTGAGGCCCAGTGGTGTCCCCTGAGGCGCCCAATGGTGTCCCCTGAGGCCCAGTGGTGTCCCCCGAGGGGCCCAATGGTGTCCCCCGAGGCCCAGTGGTGTCCCCTGAGGTGCCATGGTGTCCCCTGAGGCCTCGTGGTGTCCCCTGAGGGGCCCAATGGTGTCCCCTGAGGGGCCCAATGGTGTCCCCTCAGGCCCTGTGGTGACCCCTAAGGTGCCATGATGTCCCCTGAGGCCCAGTGGTGCCCCCTGAGGCGCTGTGGTGGCCTCGTGGTGGCCCTTGAGAACCTGAGGTGGCCTGGTGGTGGCCCCTGAGGCCTGATGGTGGCCCCTGAGGAGCTGTGGTGGCTCTTGAGAACTTGAGGTGACCCTGTGGTGTCCCCTGAGGGGCCTGACGGTGTCCCCTGAGGAGCTGTGGTGGCCTCGTGGTGGCTCTTGAGGAGCTGTGGTGGCCCTTGAGAACCTGAGGTGGCCCGGTGGTGGCCCCTGAGGAGCTGTGGTGGCTCTTGAGGAGCTGTGGTGGCTCTTGAGAACCTGAGGTGGCCCTGCAGTGTCCCCTGAGGCCTGATGGTGTCCCCTGAGGCCCAGTGGTGTCCCCGAGGGGCCTAGTGGTGTCCCCTGAGGGGAGCTGTGGTGGCTCTTGAGGGGAGCTGTGGTGGCCCTTGAGAACCTGAGGTGGCCCAGTGGTGTCCCCTGAGGAGCTGTGGTGGCTCTTGAGAACTTGAGGTGGCCCTGCGGTGTCCCCTGAGGCCTGATGGTGTCCCCTGAGGGGCCCAGTGGTGTCCCCTGAGGGGAGCTGTGGTGGCTCTTGAGGAGCTGTGGTGGCTCTTGAGAACTTGAGGTGGCCCTGCGGTGTCCCCTGAGGCCTGATGGTGTCCCCTGAGGGGCCCAGTGGTGTCCCCTGAGGGGAGCTGTGGTGGCTCTTGAGGAGCTGTGGTGGCTCTTGAGAACTTGAGGTGGCCCGGTGGTGTCCCCTGAGGGGCCCAGTGGTGTCCCCTGAGGGGAGCTGTGGTGGCTCTTGAGAAATTGAGGTGGCCCGGTGGTGTCCCCTGAGGAGCTGTGGTGGCTCTTGAGGAGCTGTGGTGGCTCTTGAGAACTTGAGGGGGCCCAGTGGTGTCCCCTGAGGGGAGCTGTGGTGGCTCTTGAGGAGCTGTGGTGGCTCTTGAGGAGCTGTGGTGGCTCTTGAGAACTTGAGGTGGCCCGGTGGTGTCCCCTGAGGGGCCCGATGGTGTCCCCTGAGGGGCCTAGTGGTGTCCCCTGAGGAGCTGTGGTGGCTCTTGAGAACCTGAGGTGGCCCTGCGGTGTCCCCTGAGGCCTGATGGTGTCCCCGAGGGGCCTAGTGGTGTCCCCTGAGGGGAGCTGTGGTGGCTCTTGAGGAGCTCTGGTGGCTCTTGAGAACTTGAGGTGGCCCGGTGGTGTCCCCTGAGGGGCCCGATGGTGTCCCCTGAGGGGCCTAGTGGTGTCCCCTGAGGAGCTGTGGTGGCTCTTGAGAACTTGAGGTGGCCCTGCGGTGTCCCCTGAGGGGCCCGATGGTGTCCCCTGAGGAGCTGTGGTGGCTCTTGAGAACTTGAGGTGGCCCTGCGGTGTCCCCTTAGGGGCCCAGTGGTGTCCCCTGAGGGGAGCTGTGGTGGCTCTTGAGGAGCTGTGGTGGCTCTTGAGAACTTGAGGTGGCCCTGCGGTGTCCCCTTAGGGGCCCAGTGGTGTCCCCTGAGGGGAGCTGTGGTGGCTCTTGAGGAGCTGTGGTGGCTCTTGAGAACTTGAGGTGGCCCTGCGGTGTCCCCGGAGGGGCCCGATGGTGGCCCCGGTGACAGGGTTGTCCCCGCAGGAGGTGGACATGGCGCTGTTCTCGCTGGTGGCCCTGGAGGGGCGGGTGTCGCGCTACGCGGCCGAGTGGTTCCTGCCGCGCTGGCGGGTGACGCGGCGCCTGCTGGAGGACGTGGCGGCCGCCCCCGAGCCCCCCCCAAGGCCCAAGCCCGTCCGCATGAAGGTCAACAGGTGAGGGGACATCGGTGCCGGGGCTTGGGGACATTGTGGGGGGCTTGGGGACATCGTGGGGGGGCTTCATGGGGAGCTTAGGGTCATTAGGAGGGGCTTGGGGACATCGTGGGGGGCTTGGGGACATCGTGGGGGGCTTGGGGACATCGTGGGGGGGCTTCATGGGGAGCTTAGGGTCATTAGGAGGGGCTTGGGGACATCGTGGGGGGCTTGGGGACATCGTGAGGGGGCTTCACGGGGAGCTTAGGGTCATTAGGGGGGGCTTGGGGACATCGTGGGGGGGCTTAACGGGGGGCTTAGGGTCATTAGGGGGGGCTTGGGGACATCGTGGGGGGCTTGGGGACATCGTGGGGGGGCTTCACGGGGAGCTTAGGGTCATTAGGGGGGCTTGGGGACATCGTGGGGGGGCTTCACGGGGGGCTTAGGGTCATTGGGGGGGCTTGGGGACATCGTGGGGGGCTTGGGGACATCGTGGGGGGGCTTCACGGGGAGCTTAGGGTCATTAGGGGGGCTTGGGGACATCGTGGGGGGGCTTCACGGGGGGCTTAGGGTCATTGGGGGGGCTTGGGGACATCGTGGGGGGCTTGGGGACATCGTGGGGGGGCTTCACGGGGAGCTTAGGGTCATTAGGGGGGCTTGGGGACATCGTGGGGGGGCTTCACGGGGGGCTTAGGGTCATTGGGGGGGCTTGGGGACATCGTGGGGGGCTTGGGACATCGTGGGGGGGCTTCACGGGGGGCTTGGGGACATCGTGGGGGGCTTGGGGACATCGTGGGGGGCTTCACAGGGACTCTGGGGACATCACGGGGGGCTTGGGGACATCATTGGAGTTCCTGGGGACATCGTGGAGGGCTTCACAGGGACTCTGGGGACATCACGGGGGGCTTGGGGACATCATTGGAGTTCCTGGGGACATCATGGGGGGGCTTGGGGACATCACGGAGGGCTTCACGGGGGCCCTGGGGACATCGTGGGGAGCTTGGGGACATCGTGGGGGGCTTGGGGATATCACGGGGGGCTTAGGGACGTCATGAGGGGCTTGGGGACATCATGGAGGGCATCACGGGGGGCTTAGGGTCATCGGTGGGGGCTTGGGGACATCGTGGCGGGCTTGGGGACACCATAGGGGGCTTGGAGACATCATGAGGGGCTTGGGGACATCATGGGGGGGGCTTCACGGGGGGCTTAGGGTCATTAGGGGGGGCTTGGGGACATCGTGGGGGGCTTGGGGACATCGTGGAGGGCTTCACGGGGGCCCTGGGGACATCACGAGGGGCTTGGGGACATCACTGGGGGCCCTGGGGACATCACGGGGGGGCTTGGGGACATCACGGAGGGCTTCACGGGGGCCCTGGGGACATCGTGGGGAGCTTGGGGACATTGTGGGGGGCTTGGGGGGCACCATAGGGGGCTTGGGGACATCGTGGAGGGCTTCACGGGGAGCTTGGGGACATCATGAGGGGCTTGGGGACATCGTGGGGGGGCTTCACAGGGGGCTTGGAGACATCATGGGGGGCTTGGGGACGTCGTGGAGGGCTTCACGGGGGGCTTGGGGACATCAGGGGGGGCTTGGGGACATCACGGAGGGCTTCACGGGGGCCCTGGGGACATCATGAGGGGCTTGAGGACATCGTGGGGGGCTTGGGGGCATCACAGAGGGCTTCACAGGGGCCCTGGGGACATCGTGGGGGGCTTGGGGACATCACGGAGGGCTTCACAGGGGCTCTTGGGGACATCTTGGGGGGCTTGGGACATCATGAGGGGCTTGGGGACATCGTGGAGGGCTTCACAGGGGCCCTGGGGACATCGTGGGGGCTTGGGGACATCGTGGAGGGCTTCACAGGGGCCCTGGGGACATCGTGGGGGGCTTGGGGACATCGTGGAGGGCTTCATGGGGGCCTTGGGGACATCGTGGGGGACTTGGGGACAACGTGGAGGGCTTCACAGGGGCCCTGGGGACATCGTGGGGGCTTAGGGACATCGTGGAGGGCTTCATGGGGGCCCTGGGACATCGTGGGGGACTTGGGGACAACGTGGAGGGCTTCACAGGGGCCCTGGGGACATCGTGGGGGGCTTAGGGACATCGTGGAGGGCTTCATGGGGGCCCTGGGGACATCGTGGGGGGCTTGGGAACATCATGAGGGGGTTGGGGACGTCGTGGAGGGCTTCGGGGGGGGGCTTGGGGATATCACGGGGGGCTTAGGGACGTCATGAGGGGCTTGGGGACATCGTGGCGGGCTTGGGGACACCATAGGGGGCTTGGGGACATCGTGGGGGGCTTCATGGGGGGCTTAGGGTCATAAGGGAGGGCTTGGGGACACCGTAGGGGGCTTGGGGACATCGTGGAGGGCTTCACAGGGGCCCTGGGGACATCACGGGGGGCCCTGGGGACATCATGGGGGGGCTTGGGGGACATCACGGAGGGCTTCACAGGGGCTCTTAGGGACATCTTGGGGGACTTGGGGACATCATGAGGGGCTTGGGGACATCGTGGAGGGCTTCACAGGGGCCCTGGGGACATCGTGGGGGGCTTGGGGACATCGTGGAGGGCTTCATGGGGGCCCTGGGGACATCGTGGGGGGCTTGGGAACATCACGAGGGGGTTGGGGACGTCGTGGAGGGCTTGGGGGGGGGCTTGGGGATATCACGGGGGGCTTGGGGACATCGTGGCGGCTTGGGGACACCATAGGGGGCTTGGGGACATCGTGGGGGGGCTTCACGGGGGGCTTAGGGTCATAAGGGTGGGCTTGGGGACACCGTAGGGGGCTTGGGGACATCGTGGAGGCTTCACAGGGGCCCTGGGGACATCGTGGGGGGGCTTGGGGACATCGTGGAGGGCTTCACGGGGGCTCTTGGGGACATCGTGGGGGGCTTCATAGGGGCTCTGGGGGACATCATGGACGGCTTGGGGACATCAGGGGTGTCTTAGGTTGCCCTGGGGGGGTCAGTAGCCCCCTGGGGGGTCTGAGGTTGCCCTAAGGGGGTCAGTAGCCCCCTGGGGCTCTGAGGTTGCCCTGGGGGGGGGTGGTCAGTAGCCCCCTGGGGGTCTGAGGTTGCCCTGGGGGGATCAGTAGCCTCCTCGGGGGTCTGAGGTTGCCCTAAGGGGGTCAGTAGCCCCCTGGGGCTCTGAGGTTGCCCTGGTGGGGTCAGTAGCCCTTGGGGGTCTCAGGTTGCCCTTGGGGCTCTGAGGTTGCCCTGGGGGGGGTGATCAGTAGCCTCCTGGGGGTCTGAGGTTGCCCTAAGGGGGTCAGTAGCCCCCTGGAGGTCTCAGGTTGCTCTGGGGGGTCTGAGGTTGCCCTGGGGGGGGTCAGTAGCCCCCTGGGGATCTCAGGTTGCCCTGGGGGGGTCTCAGATTGCCCTGGGGGGGGGGTGTCAGTAGCCTCCTGGGGGGTCTCAGGTTGCCCTAAGAGGGTCAGTAGCCTCCTGGGGGTCTGAGGTTGCCCGGGGGGGGGTCAGTAGCCCCCTGGGGGTCTGAGGTAGCCCCCTGACCCCCCCCCTCTCCTTGTTCCCAGGATGCTGCAGCCGGTGCCCAAGGCCGAGGGTCGGGCCCTGCTCCTCCTCGCCCCGCCCCCCCGCGCCCCTCCCCCCGCGGCCCGCCCCTCCCCCGCCGTGGGGGTCCTGCCCCCCCCTCCCCCGGGCCCCCCCCCACCCCCTCCTGGTAGCCACCTCCGGGGTGACGCTAGCCCCGACCACCCTGCTGGCCACCGGCACCGCCCCCCCGCCTCCCGCGGTGGCCCCAGCGGCTCCGCAAGGCCACGCCCCCCTCGCCTTTGGCCACGCCCCTTCCCCCGCCGGACACGCCTCCTCGCTCGCCGGACACGCCCCCTCCGCCATCAACCTGGTCCCGGCTGCCCTGGGCCCCGCCCCTTCGCCTCTAGGTCCCGCCCCTTCGCTCTAGGCCCCGCCCCTCCGCCCCTGGGCCCCGCCCCCTCGCCTCTCCCCCCCGCGGGACTGGGACTGGTGGCCCCGCCCCCTCGGCCTCCCCTGCTGGCCACGCCCCCCGCCGGGACCGCGCACGGTAAGGGGCGGGGCTTGAGGGTTAAAGAGGTGGGCCGGGGCTAGCGTGGGTGGAGGTGGGTGTGGCTTAATCAGATGGGCGTGGCTTAAGTGACGGGGCTTATGGAGCAGTGGGAGGGGCTTGAAGAATGGGCGGGCCTTAACTAGTTATATGGGCTTAAGGCTTTAATGGAGTGGGGGTTTGAATAAGTGGGTGGGGCTTATGTGGGTGGGCGGGGCTTGGGCTGATGGGAGGGGCTTATGGAGGGGTGAGGGCTTGATGTCTTAAGGGGTGGGTGGAGCTTAAACAGGTGGGTGGGGCTTGTGGAGCAGTGGGAGGAGCTTGAGGGGGTGAGGGGGTGGGTGGGGCTGAAGTCGATGGGAAGGGTCTGGAGGGATGTGGGTGGGGCTTAACCAGGTGGGTGGGGCTTATGGGATGGGGAAGGGCTTAAAGGCCTTGTCTAGGCCTCGGTGGGGATCATAGGCCTCGGTGGGATCGTTAGGCTCAGTAGGGTTAGTTAGGCCTCGTCAGGGTTCGTTAGGACTCATTGGGGTTCCTTAGGCCTTGATGGGGTTCGTTAGGACTCATTGAGGTTCTTTAGGCCTTGACGGGATTCATTAGGCCTCAATGGGATTCGTTAGGCCTCGCTGGGGTTTGCTAGGCTCATTGCGGTTCGTTAGGCCTCGTCAGGGTTCGTTAGGCCTCGTCAGGGTTCGTTAGGCCTCGTCAGGGTTCGTTAGGACTCACTGGGGTTCGTTAGGCCTCGTCAGGGTTTGTTAGGACTCATTGTGGTTCTTGAGGCCTTGACGGGATTCATTAGGCCTCAATGGGATTCGTTAGGCCTCGCTGGGGTTTGCTAGGCCTCATTGGGGTTCACTAGGCTTGGTAGGGTTCGCTAGGCCTCAGTGAGGTTCGTTAGGCCTCGGTGGGGTTCGCTAGGCCTCAGTGAGGTTCGTTAGGCCTCGGTGGGGTTCGCTAGGCCTCAGTGAGGTTCGTTAGGCCTCGGTGGGGTTCGCTAGGCCTTAATGGGATTCACTAGGCTTCGTTGGGGTTCATTAGGACTCGTCGAGGTTCGTTAGGCCTTGATGGGGTTCGCTAGGCCTCAGTGAGGTTTGTTAGGCCTCAGTGGGGTTCGCTAGGCCTCATCGAGGTTTGTTAGGCCTCGTCGGGGTTCGCTAGGCCTCATCGAGGTTTGTTAGGCCTCAGTGGGGTTCGCTAGGCCTCATCGAGGTTTGTTAGGCCTCGGTGGGGTTCGCTAGGCCGCAGTGAGGTTCACTAGGCCTCAGTGGGGTTTGTTAGGCCTCATCGGGGTTCGCTAGGCCTCGTTGGGGTTCGCTAGGCCTTGATGGGGTTCATTAGGCCTTGTTGGGGTTCGTTAGGCCTCAATGGGATTCCTTAGGCCTCGTTGGGGTTCGTTAGGCCTCGTTGGGGTTCGTTAGGCCTCGTTGAGGTTCGTTTAGGCCTCGTTGGGGTTCATTAGGCCTCGTTGGGGTTCGCTAGGCCTTGTTGGGGTTCGCTAGGCCTTGTTGGGGTTCGTTAGGCCTCGTTGGGCTTCGTTAGGCCTCACTGGGGTTCGCTAGGCCTCGACGGGGTTTGTTAGGCCTTGTTGGGGTTCGTTAGGCCTCAATGGGATTCCTTAGGCCTCGTCAGGGTTTGCTAGGCCTCGTTGGGCTTCGTTAGGCCTCACTGGGGTTCGTTAGGCCTCGTTGGGGTTCGCTAGGCCTTGACGGGGTTCGTTAGGTCTTGTTGGGGTTCGTTAGGCCTCAATGGGATTCCTTAGGCCTCGTCAGGGTTTTGCTAGGCCTCGTTGGGCTTCGTTAGGCCTCACTGGGGTTCGTTAGGCCTCGTTGGGGTTCGCTAGGCCTCGACGGGGTTCGTTAGGCCTTGTTGGGGTTCGTTAGGCCTCAATGGGATTCCTTAGGCCTCGTCAGGGTTTGCTAGGCCTCAGCAGGCTTCGTTAGGCCTCGACGGGGTTCGTTAGGCCTTGTTGGGGTTCGTTAGGCCTCAATGGGATTCCTTAGGCCTCGTCAGGGTTTGCTAGGCCTCGTTGGGCTTCGTTAGGCCTCGACGGGGTTCGTTAGGCCTCCTTCTCTCTCCCCATTAACCCTTTTCTCCCCTCAGCGCCCCCGCTGGCCGCTGCCCGCCCCTCGGCCTCCTCCTCCGCCTCCTCCTCCTCCTGCTGCTGCGGCTCCTGCGGCGCCGCCACCGCCCTCCTCGGGCCTTTGGGGGCCAAAGCGGGAGCTGCTCCCCCCCTGGCGGCCTTCGCGCTGCCCGGGCCCGGCCCCCAACGCCTCCTGCTGGCCCCCGACATGCAGGCCCGGCTGCCCTGTGAGTCCCCCCCCAATTTTGAGGTCCCTAACCCTGTGTCCCCCCCCATTTTGGGCTCCCTAACCCTGTGTCCCCCCCCCCCATTTTGGGCTCCCTAACCCTGTGTCCCCCCCCATTTTGGGCTCCCTAACCCTGTCCCCCCCCAATTTTGGGCTCCTTAACCCTGTCCCCCCCCCCATTTCTGTGTCCCCAACCCCGTCGTCCCCCATTTTTGGGGTCCCTAACTCTCTCCCCCCCCACCCATTTTGGGGTCCCTAACCCTGTTCCCCCCCCATTTTGGGGTCTCTAACCCTGTTCCCTCCCCATTTTGTGTCGCTAACCCTGTCCCCCCCATTTTGGGCTCCCTAACCCTGTGTCCCCCCCCCCATTTTGGGCTCCCTAACCCTGTGTCCCCCCCCATTTTGGGCTCCCTAACCCTGTGTCCCCCCCCCCATTTTGGGCTCCCTAACCTGTGTCCCCCCCCCCCATTTTGGGCTCCCTAACCCTGTGTCCCCCCCCCCATTTTGGGCTCCCTAACCCTGTGTCCCCCCCCATTTTGGCTCCCTAACCCTGTGTCCCCCCCCCATTTTGGGCTCCCTAACCCTGTGTCCCCCCCATTTTGGGCTTCCTAACCCTGTGTCCCCCCCCATTTTGGCTCCTTACCCCTGTCCCCCTCCAATTTTGGGCTCCCTAACCCTGTCCCCCCCCATTTCTGTGTCCCCAACCCCGTCGTCCCCCATTTTTGAGGTCCGTAACCCTGTCCCCCCCCCCATTTTGTGTCGCTAACCCTGTCCCCCCCCATTTTGGGCTCCCTAACCCTGTGTCCCCCCCCCCATTTTGGGCTCCCTAACCCTGTGTCCCCCCCCCATTTTGGGCTCCCTAACCCTGTGTCCCCCCCCCATTTTGGGCTCCCTAACCCTGTGTCCCCCCCCCCCATTTTGGGCTCCCTAACCCTGTGTCCCCCCCCCCATTTTGGGCTCCCTAACCCTGTGTCCCCCCCCCATTTTGGGCTCCCTAACCCTGTGTCCCCCCCCCATTTTGGGCTCCCTAACCCTGTGTCCCGCCCCCCATTTTGGGCTCCCTAACCCTGTGTCCCCCCCCCATTTTGGGCTCCCTAACCCTGTGTCCCCCCCCATTTTGGGCTCCCTAACCCTGTGTCCCCCCCCCATTTTGGGCTCCCTAACCCTGTGTCCCCCCCCCCATTTTGGGCTCCCTAACCCTGTGTCCCCCCCCCATTTTGGGCTCCCTAACCCTGTGTCCCCCCCCATTTTGGGCTCCCTAACCCTGTGTCCCCCCCCCCATTTTGGGCTCCCTAACCTGTGTCCCCCCCCCCCATTTTGGGGTCCCTAACCCCTGTGTCCCCCCCCATTTTGGGCTCCCTAACCCTGTGTCCCCCCCCATTTTGGGCTCCCTAACCCTGTGTCCCCCCCCCATTTTGGGCTCCCTAACCCTGTGTCCCCCCCCATTTTGGGCTCCCTAACCCTGTACCCCCCCCCATTTTGGGCTCCCTAACCCTGTGTCCCCCCCCATTTTGGGCTCCCTAACCCTGTGTCCCCCCCCCATTTTGGGCTCCCTAACCCTGTGTCCCCCCCCCCCATTTTGGGCTCCCTAACCCTGTGTCCCCCCCCATTTTGGGCTCCCTAACCCTGTACCCCCCCCCATTTTGGGCTCCCTAACCCTGTGTCCCCCCCCCCATTTTGGGCTCCCTAACCCTGTGCCCCCCCCCATTTTGGGCTCCCTAACCCTGTGTCCCCCCCCCATTTTGGGCTCCCTAACCCTGTACCCCCCTCCCCATTTTGGGCTCCCTAACCCTGTGTCCCCCCCCCCATTTTGGGCTCCCTAACCCTGTACCCCCCCCCATTTTGGGCTCCCTAACCCTGTGTCCCCCCCCATTTTGGGCTCCCTAACCCTGTGTCCCCCCCCCATTTTGGGCTCCCTAACCCTGTGTCCCCCCCCCATTTTGGGGCTCCCTAACCCTGTGTCCCCCCCCATTTTGGGCTCCCTAACCCTGTGTCCCCCCCCCATTTTGGGCTCCCTAACCTGTGTCCCCCCCCCATTTTGGGCTCCCTAACCCTGTGTCCCCCCCCATTTTTGGGTCCCTAACCCTGTGTCCCCCCCCCATTTTGGGCTCCCTAACCCTGTGTCCCCCCCCCCATTTTGGGCTCCCTAACCCTGTGTCCCCCCCCCCATTTTTGGGGTCCCTAACCCTGTGTCCCCCCTCCATTTTGGGGTCCCTAACCCTGTGTCCCCCTCCATTTTGGGGTCCCTAACCCTGTCCCCCCCCCATTTTTTCTGTCCCTAACCCTGTGTCCCCCCTCCATTTTGGGGTCCCTAACCCTGTGTCCCCCTCCATTTTGGGTCCCTAACCCTGTCCCCCCCCCCATTTTTCTGTCCCTAACCCTGTGTCCCCCCCCATTTTGAGGGTCCCTAACCCTGTACCCCCCCCCCCCCAATTTTTTCCCCCCCCCCCCCAATTTTTTCTGTCCCTAACCCTGTGTGTCCCGTCCCCCCCCCCATTTTCGGGGTCCCTAACCCTGTCCCCCCCCCCGTTTTTTCTGTCCCTAACCCTGTGTACCCCCCCCCCCCCCCCAATTTTGGGGTCCCTAACCCTGTACCCCCCCCCCCTCCCATTTTTACTGTCCCTAACCCTGTGTGTCCGTCTGTCCGTCCCCCCCCATTTTTTCTGTCCCTAACCCTGTGTCCCCCCTCCATTTTGGGGTCCCTAACCCTGCCCCCCCCCCCCATTTTGAGGTCCCTAACCCTGTACCCCCCCCCCCCATTTTTTCTGTCCCTAACCCTGTGTGTGTCCCCCCCCCCCCCATTTTGGGGTCCCTAACCCTGTACCCCCCCCCCCCATTTTTTCTGTCCCTAACCCTGTGTCCCCCCCCCCCCCCCATTTTGGGGTCCCTAACCCTGTACCCCCCCCCCCCCCCCCATTTTTTCTGTCCCTAACCCTGTGTGTCTGTCCCCCCCCCATTTTCGGGATCCCTAACACCCCCCCCCCCCCCATTTTTTCTGTCCCTAACCC
>JAUNZM010002000.1:0-152455 GCA_033459285.1 Clamator glandarius | reverse complement strand
CGGGGAGGGTCTAGAAGGGTCTGGGGGCTTTTTGAAGGGTCCTGGGGGTCTCTAGAAGGGTCTGGAGGCTTTTAGAAGGGTTCTGGGGGCATCTAGAAGGCTGTGGTGGCTTTTAGAAGGGTCCTGGGGGGCTCTAGAAGGCTCTGGTGGCTTTTAGAAGGGTCCTGGGGGGCTCTAGAAGGGTCTGGGGGCTTTTAGAAGGGTCCTGGGGGCATCTAGAAGGCTCTGGTGGCTTTTAAAAGGGTCCGGGGGGGCTCTAGAAGGGTCTGGGGTCTTTTAGAAGGGTCCTGGGCGTTTCTAGAATGGTCTGGGGCCTTTTCAAAGGAACCTGAACATCTCCAGAAGGGTCTGGGGGCTTTTGGAAGGGTCCTTGGGGGCTCTAGAATGGTCTGGGGCCTTTGTACTTAGCTGGCAGGGGAGACACCCTGATCCAGCAGGTGCTTTTCCCAGGCCAGGCTCATCCTTTGCACTCCGGGTGTCCTGACCCCTGCGAATTCCCCAAATGTGCAAAATTAAAATTTTTGCTCTAGAAGCACCCAGACCCTTCTAGAGCCCCCCAGGAACCTTCTAAAAGCACCCAGACACGTCTAGAGCCCCCAGGAACATTCTAAAATCCCCCAGACCCTTTTAGATCCCCCAGTGTGCTTCTCAAAGCCCCCGGACTTTCTAGAGCCCCCCCAAAACCTTATAAAGGCCCCCAAAATCTTATAAAGCCCCCCAGGCCCTACTAAACCCGCTTAGGACCCTTCTACAATACCCTAGACCCTTCCAGAGCCACCGAGGACCCTTCAAAAAGACCCCAGACCCTTCCGGAGCCCCTTAGGAACCTTTTTAGAGACCCTAGACCCTCCTAGATCCTTCAAGGACTCTTCTAAAAGCCCCCAGATACTTCTAGGGGTTAGGGTTAGGAACCTTTTTTATCTAGAGCCCCCCAGGACCCTTCTAAAAGCCCGCAGACCCTTCTAGAGCCCCCCAGGACCCTTCTAAAAGCCCCCAGACCCTTCTAGAGCCTCCCAGGACCTATTTAAAAGACCGCAAACCCTTCTAGAGCCCCTCATGACCCTTCTAAAAGCCCCCAGACCCTTCTAGAGCCTCCCAGGACCCTTCTAAAAGCCCCCACACCTTTCTAGAGCTCCGCAGGACCCTTCTAGAGGCCCCCAGGGCCCCTCTAAAGGACCCCAGACCCTTCTAGAGCCCCCCAGAACCCTTCTAAAAGCACCCAGACCGTTCTAGAGCCTCCCCGGATGCTTCTAAAAGCCCCCAGACCCATCTAGAGGCCCCCAGGACCCTTCTAAAAGCCTCCAGACCCTTCTAGAGACCCCCAGTAACCTTCTAAAAGCCCCCAGACGCTTCTAGAGCCCCCCAGGACCCTTCTAAAAGCTCCCAGACCCTTCTAGAGCCTCCCAGGACCCTTCTAAAAGCCCCAGGACCCTTCTAAAATCCCCCAGACCCTTCTAGAGGCACCCAGGGCCCCTCTAAATGTCCCCAGACCCTTCTAGAGCCCCCCCAGGACCCTTCTAAAAGGCCCCAGACCCTTCTAGATCCACCCAGGACCCTTCTAAAAGCACCCAGACCCTTCTAGAGGCCCCCAGGACCCTTCTAGAAGCCCCCAGATCCTTCTAGAGCCTCCCCGGATCCTTTTAAAAGCCTCCAGACCCTTCTAGAGGCCCCCAGGACATTTCTAAAAGCCCCCAGACCCATCTAGAGCCCCCCAGGACCATTCTAAAAGCCCCCAGACACTTCTAGAGCCCCCCAGGACCCTTCTAAAAGCACCCAGACCCTTCTAGAGCCTCCCAGAACCCTTCTAAAAGCTCCCAGACCCTTCTAGAGCCTCCCAGGACCCTTCTAAAATCCCCCAGACCCTTCTAGAGGCGCCCAGGGCCCCTCTAAAAGCCCCTAGACCCTTCTAGAGGCCCCAAGAACCCTTCTAAAAGCCACAGACCCTTCTAGAGGCCCCCAGGACCATTCTAAAACCTCCCAGTCCATTCTAGACCCCCCCTGGACCCATCTAAAAGCCCCCAGACCCTTCTAGAGCCTCCCAGGCCCCTTCTAAAAGCCCCCAGACCCTTCTAGAGCTTCCCCAGATCCTTCTAAAAGCCCCCAGACGCATCTAGAGGCCCCCCGGACCCTTCTAAAAGCCTCCAGACCCTTCTAGAGACCCCCAGTAACCTTCTAAGAGCCCCCAGACCCTTCTAGAGCCCCACAGGACCCTTCTAAAAGCCCCCAGACCCTTCTAGAGCGCCCCAGGACCCATCTAAAAGCTCCCAGACCCTTCTAGAGCCTACCAGGACGCTTCTAAAAGCCCCAAGACCCTTCTAGAGGTCCCCAGGACCCTTCTAAAATCCCCCAGACCCTTCTAGAGGCTCCCAGGGCCCCTCTAAAGGTCCCCAGAACCTTCTAGAGCCCCCTAGGACCCTTCTAAAAGCCCCCAGACCCTTCTAGAGCCCACCAGGACCCTTCTAAAAGCCCCCAGACCCTTATAGAGCCTCGCAGGACAGTTCTAAAAGCCCCTAGAACCTTCTAGAGCCCCCCAGGACCCTTCTAAAAGCCCCCAGACCCTTCTAGAGCCCCCCAGGACCCTTCTAAAAGCCCCCAGACCCTTCTAGAGGCCCCCAGGACCATTCTGAAAACCCCCAGACCCTTCTAGAGGCACCCAGAACCCTTCTAAAAGACCCCAGACCCTTCTAGAGGACCCCAGGCCCCCTCTAATTCTCCCAGACCCTTCTAGAGCCCCCAAGGATTCTTCTAAAAGCCCCCAGACCCTTCTAAAGCCCCCCAGGACTCTTCTAAAAGCACCCAGACCCTTCTAGAGGCCCCCAGGACCCTTCTTAAAGCCCCCAGACCCTTCTAGAGCCCCCCAGGACCCTTCTAATAGCACCCAGACCCTTCTAGATGCACCCAGGACCATTCTAAAAGCCTCCAGACCCTTCTAGAGCCACCCAGGAACCTTCTAATATCCACCAGACCCTTCTAGAGGCCTCCAGGACCCTTCTGAAAGGCCCCAGACCCTTCTAGAAGCCCCCAGGACCCTTCTAAAAGCCCCAGGACCCTTCTAGAGCCCCCCAGGACCCATCTAAAAGCCCCCAGACCCTTCTACAGCCCCACAGGACCCTTCTAAAAGCCCCCAGACCCTTCTAGACCATCCCCGGATCCTTCTAAAAGCCCCCAGACCATTACAGAGCCCCCCAGGACCCTTCTAAAAGCCCGCAGACCCTTCTAGAGCCCCCCAGGACGCTTCTAAAAGCTTCCAGACACTTCTAGAGCCTCCCAGGACCTTTGGAAAAGACCACAAACTCTTCTAGAGCCCCTCATGACCTTTCTAAAAGCCCCCAGACCCTTCTAGAGCCTCCCAGGACCCTTCTGAAAGCCCCCAGACCCTTCTAGAGATCCCCAGACCCTTCTAAAATCTCTCAGGCCCTTCTAGAGGCTCCCAGGGCCCCTCTAAAGGTCCCCAGACCCTTCTAGAGCTCCCCAGGACCCTTCTAAAAGCACCCAGACCATTCTAGAGCCCCTTAGGACCCTTCTCAAAGAACCCAGACCCTTCTAGAGCCCCCCAGGACCCTTCTAAAAGCCCCCAGACCCTTCTAGATTCCCCCAGGGCCCCTCTTAAGCCCCCAGACCCTTCTAGAGCACCCCAGGACCCTTCTAAAAGCCCCCAGACCCTTCTAGAGCCCCCCAGGACCCTTCTAAAAGCCCCCAGACCCTTCTAGAGGCCCCCAGGACCATTCTGAAAACCCCCAGACCCTTCTAGAGGCACCCAGAACCCTTCTAAAAGACCCCAGACCCTTCTAGAGGCCCCCAGGCCCCCTCTAATTCTCCCCAGACCCTTCTAGAGCCCCCAAGGATTCTTCTAAAAGCCCCCAGACCCTTCTAAAGCCCCCCAGGACTCTTCTAAAAGCACCCAGACCCTTCTAGAGGCCCCCAGGACCCTTCTTAAAGCCCCCAGACCCTTCTAGAGCCCCCCAGGACCCTTCTAATAGCAACCAGACCCTTCTAGATGCACCCAGGACCATTCTAAAAGCCTCCAGACCCTTCTAGAGCCACCCAGGAACCTTCTAATATCCACCAGACCCTTCTAGAGGCCTCCAGGACCCTTCTGAAAGGCCCCAGACCCTTCTAGAAGCCCCCAGGACCCTTCTAAAAGCCCCAGGACCCTTCTAGAGCCCCCCAGGACCCATCTAAAAGCCCCCAGACCCTTCTACAGCCCCACAGGACCCTTCTAAAAGCCCCCAGACCCTTCTAGACCATCCCCGGATCCTTCTAAAAGCCCCCAGACCATTACAGAGCCCCCCAGGACCCTTCTAAAAGCCCGCAGACCCTTCTAGAGCCCCCCAGGACGCTTCTAAAAGCTTCCAGACACTTCTAGAGCCTCCCAGGACCTTTGGAAAAGACCACAAACTCTTCTAGAGCCCCTCATGACCTTTCTAAAAGCCCCCAGACCCTTCTAGAGCCTCCCAGGACCCTTCTGAAAGCCCCCAGACCCTTCTAGAGATCCCCAGACCCTTCTAAAATCTCTCAGGCCCTTCTAGAGGCTCCCAGGGCCCCTCTAAAGGTCCCCAGACCCTTCTAGAGCTCCCCAGGACCCTTCTAAAAGCACCCAGACCATTCTAGAGCCCCTTAGGACCCTTCTCAAAGAACCCAGACCCTTCTAGAGCCCCCCAGGACCCTTCTAAAAGCCCCCAGACCCTTCTAGATTCCCCCAGGGCCCCTCTTAAGCCCCCAGACCCTTCTAGAGCACCCCAGGACCCTTCTAAAAGCACCCAGACCATTCTAGAGTCCCTTAGGACCCTTCTCAAAGAACCCAGACCCTTCTAGAGCCCCCCAGGACCCTTCTAAAATACCCCAGACCGTTCTAGATACCCCCAGGGCCCCTCTTAAGCCCCCAGACCCTTCTAGAGCACCCCAGGACCCTTCTAAAAGCACCCAGACCCTTCTAGAGCACCGCAGGACCCTTCTAATAGCCCCCAGACCCTTCTAGAGGGCCCCAGGACCCTTCTAAAAGCCCCCAGACCCTTATAGAGGCACCCAGGACCCTTCCAAAAGCCCTCAGACCCTTCTAGAGGCACCCAGAACCCTTCTAAAAGACCCCAGACCCTTCTAGAGCCCACCACAACCCTTCTAAAAACACCCAGACCCTTCTAGAGACCCCCAGGACCCTTCTAAAAGCCCTCAGACCCTTCTAGACCCTCCCCGGATCCTTCTAAAAGCACCCAGACCCTTCTAGATCCTCCCAGGACACCTCTAAAATCCCTCAAACCCTTCTAGAGGCCCCCAGGACCCTTCTAAAAGCCCCCACACCCTTCTAGAGCCCCCTAGGACCCTTCTAAAAGCCTCCAGATCCTTCTAGAGCCCCCCTGGACCCTTCTAAAATCCCCCAGACCCTTCCAGAGCCTCCCCAGATCCTTCTAAAAGCTCCCAGACCCTTCTAGAGCTCCCCAGGACCCTTCTAAAAGCCACCAGACCCTTCTAGAGCCCCCCAGGACCATTCCAAAAGCCCCCAGACCCTTCTAGAGCCCCCCAGGACCCTTCTAAAAGCCCCCAGACCCTTCTAGAGCATCCCAGGACACTTCTAAAAGCTCCCAGACCCTTCTAGAGCCTCCCAGGACCCTTCTAAAAGCACCCAGACCCCTCTAGAGTTCCCCAGGACCCTTCTAAAATCCCTCAGACCCTTCTAGAGGCCACCAGGGCCCCTCTAAAAGCACCCAGACCCTTCTAGAGCCCCCCAGGACACTTCTAAAAGCCCCCAGATCCTTCTAGAGCCTCCCAGGACCCTTTTAAAAGCCCCCAGACCCTTCTAGAGCCCCTCATGACCCTTCTAAAAGCCCCCAGACCCTTCTAGATCCTCCCAGGACCCTTCTAAAAGCCCCCACACCCTTCTAGAGCTCCCCAGGACCCTTCTCAAAGCCCCCAGACCCTTCTAGAGGCCCCCAGGCCCCCTCTAATTGTCCCCAGACCGTTCTAGAGCCCCCAAGGATTCTTCTAAAAGCCCCCAGACCCTTCTAGAGCCACCCAGACCCTTCTAGAGGCCCCCAGAACCCTTCTTAAAGCCCCCAGACCGTTCTAGAGCCCCCCAGGACCCTTCTAATAGCACCCAGACCCTTCTAGATGCACCCAGGACCATTCTAAAAGCCTCCAGACCCTTCTAGAGCCACCCAGGACCCTTCTAATAGCCCCCAGACCCTTCTAGAGGCCTCCAGGACCCTTCTGAAAGCCCCCAGACCCTTCTAGAGGCCCCCAGGACCCTTCTAAAAGCCCCAGGACCCTTCTAGAGCCCCCCAGGACCCATCTAAAAGGCCCCAGACCCTTCTACAGCCCCACAGAACCCTTCTAAAAGCCCCCAGACCCTTCTAGAGCCACCCAGGACCCTTCTAAAAGGACCCAAACCCTTCTAGAGGCCCCCAGGACCCTTCTAGAAGCCCCCAGACCCTTCTAGAGCCCCGCAGGAACCTTCTAAAAGCCCCCAGAACCTTGTGGAGGCCCCCAGGACCCTTCTAAAAGCCACCAGACCCTTCTAGAGCCTCCCAGAATCTTTCTAAAAGCCCCCAGACCCTTTTAGAGCCCCACAGGACCCTTCTAAATGACACCAGACCCTTCTAGAGACCCTACAGGACCCTTCTAAAATCCCTCAGACCCTTCTAGAGCCTCCCAAGACCCTTCTAAAAGCCCCCAGACCCTTCTAGAGGCCCCCAGGACCCTTCTAAAAGCCCCCACACCCTTCTAGAGCCCCCTAGGACCCTTCTAAAAGCCTCCAGATCCTTCTAGAGCCCCCCAGGACCCTTCTAAAAGCACCCAGACCCTTCTAGAGCCTCCCCGGAACCTTCTAAAAGCCCACTGACCCTTCTAGAGCCCCCCAGGACCCTTCTAAAATCCACCAGACCCTTCTAGAGGCACCCAGGGCCCCTCTAAATGTCCCCAGACCCTTCTAGAGCCCCCCCAGGACCCTTCTAAAAGGCCCCAGACCCTTCTAGAGGCCCCCAGGACCCTTCTAGAAGCCCCCAGATCCTTCTAGAGCCTCCCCGGATCCTTTTAAAAGCCTCCAGACCCTTCTAGAGGCCCCCAGGACATTTCTAAAAGCCCCCAGACCCATCTAGAGCCCCCCAGGACCATTCTAAAAGCCCCCAGACACTTCTAGAGCCCCCCAGGACCCTTCTAAAAGCACCCAGACCCTTCTAGAGCCTCCCAGAACCCTTCTAAAAGCTCCCAGACCCTTCTAGAGCCTCCCAGGACCCTTCTAAAATCCCCCAGACCCTTCTAGAGGCGCCCAGGGCCCCTCTAAAAGCCCCTAGACCCTTCTAGAGGCCCCAAGAACCCTTCTAAAAGCCACAGACCCTTCTAGAGGCCCCCAGGACCATTCTAAAACCTCCCAGTCCATTCTAGACCCCCCCTGGACCCATCTAAAAGCCCCCAGACCCTTCTAGAGCCTCCCAGGCCCCTTCTAAAAGCCCCCAGACCCTTCTAGAGCTTCCCCAGATCCTTCTAAAAGCCCCCAGACGCATCTAGAGGCCCCCCGGACCCTTCTAAAAGCCTCCAGACCCTTCTAGAGACCCCCAGTAACCTTCTAAGAGCCCCCAGACCCTTCTAGAGCCCCACAGGACCCTTCTAAAAGCCCCCAGACCCTTCTAGAGCGCCCCAGGACCCATCTAAAAGCTCCCAGACCCTTCTAGAGCCTACCAGGACGCTTCTAAAAGCCCCAAGACCCTTCTAGAGGTCCCCAGGACCCTTCTAAAATCCCCCAGACCCTTCTAGAGGCCCCCAGGACCCTTCTAAAAACCCAGTCCATTCTAGAGCCCCCCAGGACCCTTTTAAAAGCCCCCAGACCCTTCTAGAGTCCCCCAAGACCCTTCTAAAAGACTCCAGACCCTTCTAGAGCCCCCCAGGACCCTTCTAAAAGCCCCCAGACCCTTCTACACCATCCCCGGATCCTTCTAAAAGCCCCCAGACCATTACAGAGCCCCCCAGGACCCTTCTAAAAGCCCGCAGACCCTTCTAGAGCCCCCCAGGACGCTTCTAAAAGCTTCCAGACCCTTCTAGAGCCTCCCAGGACCCTTCTGAAGGCCCCCAGACCCTTCTAGAGATCCCCAGACCCTTCTAAAATCTCTCAGACCCTTCTAGAGGCTCCCAGGGCCCCTCTAAAGGTCCCCAGAACCTTCTAGAGCCCCCTAGGACCCTTCTAAAAGCCCCCAGACCCTTCTAGAGCCCACCAGGACCCTTCTAAAAGCCCCCAGACCCTTACAGAGCCTCGCAGGACAGTTCTAAAAGCCCCTAGAACCTTCTAGAGCCCCCCAGGACCCTTCTAAAAGCCCCCAGACCCTTCTAGAGCCCCCCAGGACCCTTCTAAAAGCCCCCAGACCCTTCTAGAGGCCCCCAGGACCATTCTGAAAACCCCCAGACCCTTCTAGAGGCACCCAGAACCCTTCTAAAAGACCCCAGACCCTTCTAGAGCCCACCACAACCCTTCTAAAAACAACCAGACCCTTCTAGAGACCCCCAGGACCCTTCTAAAAGCCCTCAGACCCTTCTAGACCCTCCCCAGATCCTTCTAAAAGCACCCAGACCCTTCTAGATCCTCCCAGGACCCCTCTAAAATCCCTCAGACCCTTCTAGAGGCCTCCAGGACCCTTCTAAAAGCCCCCAGAGCCTTCCAGATGCCCCCAGGACCCTTCTAAAAGCCCCCACACCCTTCTAGAGCCCCCTAGGACCCTTCTAAAAGCCTCCAGATCCTTCTAGCGCCCCCCAGGACCCTTCTAAAAGCACCCAGACCCTTCTAGAGCCTCCCCGGAACCTTCTAAAAGCCCCCAGACCCTTCTAGAGCCTCCCCGGATCCGTCTAAAAGCTCCCAGACCCTTCTAGAGCTCCCCAGGACCCTTCTAAAAGCCACCAGACCCTTCTAGAGCCCCCCAGGACCATTCCAAAAGCCCCCAGACCCTTCTAGAGCCCCCCAGGACCCTTCTAAAAGCCCCCAGACCCTTCTAGAGCATCCCAGGACACTTCTAAAAGCTCCCAGACCCTTCTAGAGTTCCCCAGGACCCTTCTAAAATCCCCCAGACCCTTCTAGAGGCCACCAGGGCCCCTCTAAAAGCACCCAGACCCTTCTAGAGGCCAATAGGACCCTTTTAAAAGCCCCCAGACCCTTCTAGAGGCCCACAGGACCCCTCTAAAAGACTCCAGTCCATTCTAGAGCCCCCCAGGACCTTTCTAAAAGCCCCCAGACCCTTCTAGAGCCTCCTAGGACAATTCTAAAATCACCCAGACACTTCTAGAGCCTCCTAGGACAATTCTAAAATCACCCAGACACTTCTAGAGCCAACCAGGACCCTTCTAAAAGCCCCCAGACCCTTCTAGAGGCACCCAGGACCCTTCTGAAACCCTCGAGACCCTTCTAGAGGCCCACAGGACCCCTCTAAAAGCCCCCAGTCCATTCTAGAGCCCCCCAGGACCCTTCTAAAAGCCCCCAGACCCTTCTAGAGGCACCCAGGACCCTTCTGAAAGCCTCCAGATCCTTCTAGAGTCCCCCAGGACCCTTCTAAAAGCACCCAGACCATTCTAGAGCCCCCCAGGACCCTTCTAAAAGCACCCAGAACCTTCTAGAGCCCCCCAGGACCCTTCTAAAAGCCCTCAGACCCTTCTAGACCCTCCCCGGATTCTTCTAAAAGCCCCCAGACCATTCTAGAGGCCCCCAGGACCCTTCTAAAAGCCCACAGACCCTCCTAGAGCCCCCCAGGACACTTCTAAAAGCCCCCAGATCCTTCTAGAGCCTCCCAGGACCCTTTTAAAAGCCCCCAGACCCTTCTAGAGCCCCTCATGACCCTTCTAAAAGCCCCCAGACCCTTCTAGATCCTCCCAGGACCCTTTTAAAAGCCCCCAGACCCTTCTAGAGCTCCCCAGGACCCTTCAAAAAGCCCCCAGACCCTTCTAGAGGCCCCCAGGCCCCCTCTAATTCTCCCCAGACCCTTCTAGAGCCCAAAAGGATTCTTCTAAAAGCCCCCAGACCCTTCTAAAGCCCCCCAGGACTCTTCTAAAAGCCCCCAGACCCTTCTAGAGCCCCCCAGGACCCTTCTAATAGCACCCAGACCCTTCTAGATGCACCCAGGACCATTCTAAAAGCCTCCAGACCCTTCTAGAGCCACCCAGGAACCTTCTAATATCCACCAGACCCTTCTAGAGGCCTCCAGGACCCTTCTGAAAGCCCCCAGACCCTTCTAGAAGCCCCCAGGACCCTTCTAAAAGCCCCAGGACCCTTCTAGAGCCCCCCAGGACCCATCTAAAAGCCCCCAGACCCTTCTACAGCCCCACAGGACCCTTCTAAAAGCCCCCAGACCCTTCTAGACCATCCCCGGATCCTTCTAAAAGCCCCCAGACCATTACAGAGCCCCCCAGGACCCTTCTAAAAGCCCGCAGACCCTTCTAGAGCCCCCCAGGACGCTTCTAAAAGCTTCCAGACACTTCTAGAGCCTCCCAGGACCTTTGGAAAAGACCACAAACTCTTCTAGAGCCCCTCATGACCTTTCTAAAAGCCCCCAGACCCTTCTAGAGCCTCCCAGGACCCTTCTGAAAGCCCCCAGACCCTTCTAGAGATCCCCAGACCCTTCTAAAATCTCTCAGGCCCTTCTAGAGGCTCCCAGGGCCCCTCTAAAGGTCCCCAGACCCTTCTAGAGCTCCCCAGGACCCTTCTAAAAGCACCCAGACCATTCTAGAGCCCCTTAGGACCCTTCTCAAAGAACCCAGACCCTTCTAGAGCCCCCCAGGACCCTTCTAAAAGCCCCCAGACCCTTCTAGATTCCCCCAGGGCCCCTCTTAAGCCCCCAGACCCTTCTAGAGCACCCCAGGACCCTTCTAAAAGCACCCAGACCCTTCTAGAGCACCGCAGGACCCTTCTAATAGCCCCCAGACCCTTCTAGAGGGCCCCAGGACCCTTCTAAAAGCCCCCAGACCCTTATAGAGGCACCCAGGACCCTTCCAAAAGCCCTCAGACCCTTCTAGAGGCACCCAGAACCCTTCTAAAAGACCCCAGACCCTTCTAGAGCCCACCACAACCCTTCTAAAAACACCCAGACCCTTCTAGAGACCCCCAGGACCCTTCTAAAAGCCCTCAGACCCTTCTAGACCCTCCCCGGATCCTTCTAAAAGCACCCAGACCCTTCTAGATCCTCCCAGGACACCTCTAAAATCCCTCAAACCCTTCTAGAGGCCCCCAGGACCCTTCTAAAAGCCCCCACACCCTTCTAGAGCCCCCTAGGACCCTTCTAAAAGCCTCCAGATCCTTCTAGAGCCCCCCTGGACCCTTCTAAAATCCCCCAGACCCTTCCAGAGCCTCCCCAGATCCTTCTAAAAGCTCCCAGACCCTTCTAGAGCTCCCCAGGACCCTTCTAAAAGCCACCAGACCCTTCTAGAGCCCCCCAGGACCATTCCAAAAGCCCCCAGACCCTTCTAGAGCCCCCCAGGACCCTTCTAAAAGCCCCCAGACCCTTCTAGAGCATCCCAGGACACTTCTAAAAGCTCCCAGACCCTTCTAGAGCCTCCCAGGACCCTTCTAAAAGCACCCAGACCCCTCTAGAGTTCCCCAGGACCCTTCTAAAATCCCTCAGACCCTTCTAGAGGCCACCAGGGCCCCTCTAAAAGCACCCAGACCCTTCTAGAGCCCCCCAGGACACTTCTAAAAGCCCCCAGATCCTTCTAGAGCCTCCCAGGACCCTTTTAAAAGCCCCCAGACCCTTCTAGAGCCCCTCATGACCCTTCTAAAAGCCCCCAGACCCTTCTAGATCCTCCCAGGACCCTTCTAAAAGCCCCCACACCCTTCTAGAGCTCCCCAGGACCCTTCTCAAAGCCCCCAGACCCTTCTAGAGGCCCCCAGGCCCCCTCTAATTGTCCCCAGACCCTTCTAGAGCCCCCAAGGATTCTTCTAAAAGCCCCCAGACCCTTCTAGAGCCCCCCAGGACTCTTCTAAAAGCACCCAGACCCTTCTAGAGGCCCCCAGAACCCTTCTTAAAGCCCCCAGACCGTTCTAGAGCCCCCCAGGACCCTTCTAATAGCACCCAGACCCTTCTAGATGCACCCAGGACCATTCTAAAAGCCTCCAGACCCTTCTAGAGCCACCCAGGACCCTTCTAATAGCCCCCTGACCCTTCTAGAGGCCTCCAGGACCCTTCTGAAAGCCCCCAGACCCTTCTAGAGGCCCCCAGGACCCTTCTAAAAGCCCCAGGACCCTTCTAGAGCCCCCCAGGACCCATCTAAAAGGCCCCAGACCCTTCTACAGCCCCACAGAACCCTTCTAAAAGCCCCCAGACCCTTCTAGAGCCAGCCAGGACCCTTCTAAAAGGACCCAAACCCTTCTAGAGGCCCCCAGGACCCTTCTAGAAGCCCCCAGACCCTTCTAGAGCCCCGCAGGAACCTTCTAAAAGCCCCCAGAACCTTGTGGAGGCCCCCAGGACCCTTCTAAAAGCCACCAGACCCTTCTAGAGCCTCCCAGAATCTTTCTAAAAGCCCCCAGACCCTTTTAGAGCCCCACAGGACCCTTCTAAATGACACCAGACCCTTCTAGAGACCCTACAGGACCCTTCTAAAATCCCTCAGACCCTTCTAGAGCCTCCCAAGACCCTTCTAAAAGCCCCCAGACCCTTCTAGAGGCCCCCAGGACCCTTCTAAAAGCCCCCACACCCTTCTAGAGCCCCCTAGGACCCTTCTAAAAGCCTCCAGATCCTTCTAGAGCCCCCCAGGACCCTTCTAAAAGCACCCAGACCCTTCTAGAGCCTCCCCGGAACCTTCTAAAAGCCCACTGACCCTTCTAGAGCCCCCCAGGACCCTTCTAAAATCCCCCAGACCCTTCTAGAGCCTCCCCGGATCCTTCTAAAAGCTCCCAGACCCTTCTAGAGCTCCCCAGGACCCTTCTAAAAGCCACCAGACCCTTCTAGAGCCCCCCAGGACCATTCCAAAAGCCCCCAGACCCTTCTAGAGCCCCCCAGGACCCTTCTAAAAGCCCCCAGACCCTTCTAGAGCATCCCAGGACACTTCTAAAAGCTCCCAGACCCTTCTAGAGCCTCCCAGGACCCTTCTAAAAGCACCCAGACCCCTCTAGAGTTCCCCAGGACCCTTCTAAAATCCCTCAGACCCTTCTAGAGGCCACCAGGGCCCCTCTAAAAGCACCCAGACCCTTCTAGAGCCCCCCAGGACACTTCTAAAAGCCCCCAGATCCTTCTAGAGCCTCCCAGGACCCTTTTAAAAGCCCCCAGACCCTTCTAGAGCCCCTCATGACCCTTCTAAAAGCCCCCAGACCCTTCTAGATCCTCCCAGGACCCTTCTAAAAGCCCCCAGACCCTTCTAGAGCCCCCAAGGATTCTTCTAAAAGCCCCCAGACCCTCCTAGAGCCCCCCAGGACTCTTCTAAAAGCACCCAGACCCTTCTAGAGGCCCCCAGAACCCTTCTTAAAGCCCCCAGACCCTTCTAGAGCCCCCCAGGAACCTTCTAATAGCACCCAGACCCTTCTAGATGCACCCAGGACCATTCTAAAAGCCTCCAGACCCTTCTAGAGCCACCCAGGACCCTTCTAATAGCCCCCAGACCCTTCTAGAGGCCTCCAGGACCCTTCTGAAAGCCCCCAGACCCTTCTAGAGGCCCCCAGGACCCTTCTAAAAGCCCCAGGACCCTTCTAGAGCCCCCCAGGACCCATCTAAAAGCCCCCAGACCCTTCTACAGCCCCACAGGACCCTTCTAAAAGCCCCCAGACCCTTCTAGAGCCACCCAGGACCCTTCTAAAAGGACCCAGACCCTTCTCGAGCCCCCTAGGACCCTTCTAAAAGCCTCCAGACCTTTCTAGAGCCCCGCAGGAACCTTCTAAAAGCCCCCAGAACCTTGTAGAGGCCCCCAGGACCCTTCTAAAAGCCACCAGACCCTTCTAGAGCCTCCCAGAATCTTTCTAAAAGCCCCCAGACCCTTTTAGAGCCCCACAGGACCCTTCTAAAAGACACCAGACCCTTCTAGAGACCCTACAGGACCCTTCTAAAATCCCTCAGACCCTTCTAGAGCCTCCCAAGACCCTTCTAAAAGCCCCCAGACCCTTCTAGAGCTCCCCAGGACCCTTCTAAAAGCACCCAGACCATTCTAGAGCCCCTTAGGACCCTTCTCAAAGAACCCAGACCCTTCTAGAGCCCCCCAGGACCCTTCTAAAAGCCCCCAGACCGTTCTAGATTCCCCCAGGGCCCCTCTTAAGCCCCCAGACCCTTCTAGAGCACCCCAGGACCCTTCTAAAAGCACCCAGACCCTTCTAGAGCCCCCCAGGCCGGTGACGCGCAGCAGCCTCCATTCATAATTCCAGGCGCCTCGCTTCTTATTGGCGCGCTCTGAGAGGGCGTGGCCTGGGCGGAGACGTCACGCCAGCTGGGCGAGACCATCTCCTGGAAGAGCAAGAGGGGAGGGCTCTTTCTTTCCCTTCTCTTTTTCCTCCCGCTCAGCCCTTTCCGTCGTTCCCTCTCTCAGCCTAAGCCGTGATGAGGTTCTCACCGATCTCGCCGCAAGTCGTATCAGAGCAAGCCAGCGGCCGTCGCTGCGGTCCCGCTCATTGCACGGCGCTTTCCCTCCCCTCAGCGCAGACATGGTACTTCCCGCTCCCCGCCTCCTCCGCCCTCCGCCATCTTGGCGCCTCCTCAGAGCGGGGCCGGAGCGGGCTCGGCCGGTGGCGGCGGAGCGAACCACCGCGGGGGCGGGGGGGGGGGGGGAGGGAGACTGGGACCGCACCACCGCGACAGCCGCGAGGGGGGGACGCGAACGGGCCGGGCCGGACCAAGGGGCAGGGGCTGACAGGAGCGGGCGGTACCATTGGGGAGGGAGGGCGGGGGGGGGGGGGGCGGGGGCGGAACCATGTGCTGGTAACGGGGGGTGCGGGGGGGGGGGGGGTCTCGGTCCGGCTCCCGGTGCCGCTGCCGGTCCGGGTCCGTCATGGCCTCGAACTGCGCGGGGGGTTCGGCGGCGGGGGGCGGCGGGGCCGCGCTGGGCTCGGTCCTGAGCGCCAGTAAAACCAAAACCAAGAAGAAGCACTTCGTCTGCCAGAAGGTGAAGCTGTTCCGGGCCTCGGAGCCGCTGCTCAGCGTCCTCATGTGGGGGGCGAACCACACGGTGAGCGCGGGGCCGGGCCCCGACCCTTCCCCCCCGGGATCAGGCCCTTACCCTCTTTCCCCTAAGGCAGGGCCTTTTCCTACCCCCAAGCCCTCGCCCCCCAGGATCGGGTCCTTCCCCTCCCTCCCTCAGCTCTGAGCCTTTCTCCCCCAGATCAGCTCCTTTCCCTCTCACAACCCAGTTTCTTGCCCCTCTAGAATGGTTCCTTTTTTTCTCTCCCCTAGAACGGCCCCTTCCCTTCACTCTCTTCCCCCCAGGATTGAGCCTCAAGCCCCAGGATCGGGCCCTTCCCCCTTATACCCTACCTCAGGTTCGGGTCCTTCCCCTCCCTCCTTCAGCTTTGAGCCTTTCTGCTCCAGATCAGCCCCTTTCCCCTCCCTCAGCCCACTTTTTTGCCCCTTCCCCTCCTTCTTGCCCCTAGGATTGAGCCCCAAGCCCTACGATCTGGCCCTTCCCCTGTTCCCCCTTCACCTCAAAGCCCTGGCCCTGCAGGATCGGGCCCTTCCCTCCCTCAGCCCACTTCTTTACTCCCCAGATCAGGATCTTTACCCCCCTCTCAGGCAGAGTTCTTGCCCTCCACCCAGGATTGGGTTCTTCCCTCACGCAGGATCCATGCCCCTCGGGATCAAGCCCTTCCTTGCTCTCCTCTAGGCAGGACCCTCACCCCACCTCAGTCTAGACCTTCAGCCCCCCAGATCGAGCCCTTCTGCCCCTGAAATGGACCCTTCCCCTCCCTCCCTCAGGCAGGGCCTCTTCCCAGCCCCACTGCCCAGATCAGGCCCCATCCTTGCCCCCCACCTTACCCCTATTTCCTACCTTCCCTCTCTCTGGCATCTATTCCCTAACTCAAGTCCTTCCCTAGATTCCCCCTCACAGGTTTGCCCTCCTAGCCTGGACGGTGCCTTGAGCATCTCTGTGGTCCTTCCACCTCTGTCCCTGATGATCCCTTTCTCTTGGCCTTGGAACTCCTTCCCCAGCACATCCCTGTCTCCAGGCAGTTTGGATTCCCCTGGATCAGGAGGTGCCTCCCAACCATCCTCATGCCTGGGGTGGCTTTAGGCTTCCCTGCTGCTGGATGCTTCCCTTTGCCTGCCCCTCACACCCTATCTTTGCTAACACCCCCTCTCTTTCCCAGGGCTGGGGAGGGGTGATGCCGTTTTGGTTTCCATCCCTTTGTGTTGCCGTCGCCTGGGCACAGCTCTGTGGGACTGGAGGCCACAAGGATGCTCTCTCCACACCCACAGCGCTTTTCCCTAGTCACAGCCCCTGGCTTTCTCCCTCAGAGCATCCCGACGTAGCCGTAACAGCGAGGGGATCCCACGCCACAACCACAATCCCATTCCTCACTTGGCTGTGTGGGAGAATTACACGTGTCTCTCTTCTCCCTCCCAAAATATCACAGGGTCTTTTCGCTCCATCTCTCTAACCTTGTCACCATCATCCTCTCAGCTTCCAAGCTCAGGCTGTGTGTGTGTCCTGGCTCTCAGCCTGAGTTTCTCTGGGTGGAGATTGGAGCAAATCTTGGGATGGAGCTGGGAGAGATTCCCTTGGAAATGTTGGTGAAGGCTCCGCTCTCTGCTCCATCTCCTCAGGAGGCCCTGAAGCCCATCGTAACGTTTTCCTCTGGAAGCTTCTCCCTCATCTGTGATGGCACAAACCTCCTACTGGAATTGTTTTGCTTTTACTATCTGGATGCTGTTCTGGGAGAATAATCAGGGGTCAAACACTTCAGGAGCCCCACTCCTTCCTAAATTAATATGCGGTCAAGGCTCAGACATCTATTTCTCTGATGGCTTAACAGATGTTTCTTAGAGGAAGGGATTTAGGTTTAATTTTTGCAGAAACAAAATACAAAAAAATTAGAGTCGTGATTCTAGCTTGCCTGCTGATGGAGTGAGAGCTTCCAAATGTAGTTCAACACAGCGCTGCCTTTCTAAGCCAAAGGATGTTCCAAGTGCTGCTCAGAGCCTTCCCAGGAAGCAGGATAATGAATTTAATCAGGCTTTCATCAGTGGGGCTATTGGGAGCCCTGGAGAAATGGAAATTGGATTCTCTGAGTTGCTTTTGTGGCCTCATAAGGATGGTTGTGGCTTGGTGGCTTTTGGAAGTTTGTTTGGGGAGCTGTCTGGGTACAGGGAATCTGGGAACGTTTTTAGGTGCTGGTTCAGGACCCTGTAACTTTTGGAACATTTGGCTGTGCAGTATTTGGGCAAAGGGAGGGAGACAAGCTAGCAGTTCTGCATGAACATGTACCTAGCAATGAGATTATGTTCCTTAATGATTGTATTATATTCCTTCATGATCCTATGATTCCTTAATTGTTCTATATCGGGTGTATATTACAAAGGAATTGCTGCCCGAGAGGAGGATGATGTCCTGAGGGGCTGGGAAGGGGTGAGAACATTTCAGCTATGACCTCCTCCCCCTTGGACAGGCATCCAGGATTTCCCAGCAAACTCCTCCTGGTTCCTTTTCCTCCACCTCTCTGCTGCTGCTCTTGGTTTCTTTGGGAGAGCCCTGGGAATGCCGAAGGGAGTGTGCTGCGGGGCAGGCTGTGATGCGATGGCTTTGCCTGCCCGACGCAGGAGCAGCAGCTCAGCCTGGTCCACGTTTGGGAGGTGACGTTGGTGCCCTGGTGATGTGAGAAGTGGAATTGCTTATGTGCCTCCAGCAGATGGGTCTGGGCAGTTGAGGAATATGTCCAGGACTAGCTTTGAACTGTGTGAGAAACCTTTTATGGGGGTCAGTTGATGTTCAGCTCCTAGAACAGGGTTTTATGAGGAGGGATGAATCCCTTGGCTGTGTCTGTAGAGCTCTGCCTTGGGATTCCTGCAATAGGAGAGGGAGAAAACTGCTGTCGGCACAAAATGCGAGGCTGTGCCAGGAAGAGTCTGTCAGAAATATTCGCTTTTGAGATGAACGTTTTCATGGACAAATCAAACAAACAACCATTTTATGCAATCCACCATTTCTGTTGACTGAAGAAATTCCCTTGGGTCCGTTAAGCGAGTCTGGCGGCAGCTCGGCCCTGCCTTGTGTTTAAACAAGCTTGTTAGCAGCTGGTGTGAATCCAGGCGGAGATGGGTCTGGAGAGGATCAGGAATGGTGATGTCAACACACCCAGAACAGGATCTGGTTTCTGGAACACCAGTTCTGAGCATGAGCTGAGTCTTGGCTGTCCTAGCGGTCCCCAGCCATTTAAGCCGAGTGAATTTGGATCGGGTTGGGGCTGTAGCTGGTGTAAACAGGGCCAGGCGTGGGTGGTATTAGTCCAACAGTGGAATTTTGAACTAGAAAACCATGGAGAGGAGGGGAGAGCTCGTGCAGAGAGGAGAAGATAGCGGAGACGTAGAGACTCACTCTTGATTTCTGAGTTTTCTGTAAGGCATTGTGAAATTCAGCAAACGCAGAGATGATTCCTAGGGATGCTTTGCTCGCAGTTGCTGTTGTCATGGCACTGGGAGAGGAGATGCAGCTCCTGGGTGTTGGTTACGTGCGGGTGGCTCCATGCGTGTTCTCCACGTCCCAGCTGGACACGTGTGCCTGGGAACTCGCCAGCAGCAGAGGGAAAGTTGTGATGGTTCTGGAAGGGAGAAGCCATCTCGCTCTGAGCAGTGAGATGCACATGGTGGTGGTGTGTGATGCTCTGGAAACCATAGAAACAGTTGTAAGGTGCTAGTTGTATCAGGCACTGGGATCCTGGCAAGTCTGGGGCCTGTTGGATCCGTGACTCTGGTTTCTTTTGGTGAAATGAACCATTGGGTTCGTATGGTCCGTGGTGATGCTCCTCTGGGTGTCAGTTCCTTCACTAGAAGTGATCCCTGGATCTCTGTGGATGTCGGCAGGAGCACGGGATGGCCATAAACAAGTCCCATTTCTGTGGAGATGGGTAGATTTCTGCTGCTGGTGGTGTGGATCTTGCCCGAAGCAGCCTCCTGTGCTCCAGAGGCTCCGATTACTGGCTGAAGCCCATCTCCCAGGACCTTCAGGAGTGATGCCAGCCGGAATAAAACACAGCTATTTAGTATTCAAGTGAAATAGCAAAATCGGGATTTGCAGCACGCTTCTCCCTTCTCTGCAGCGTCGGTTTTGGTGTTGCCATGTTAATTCCAGCCGGCATCTGCCACGTATCAGATGCTGAAGTCCTATAAATTGGTGCTGGCACAGGGAAAGCCGCCTGTATTTGTCCTTCCCGACGCTGACTCTCTGCGGTGGCTCTAATTGACCTCTGGAGAGCGCAGCATATGGTGATGGCTGCGATCGCCCCTGCTAATGACTGGGGCTCTGAGCCTTCTTAGCTTGTGAAAACAGAGATTCCAGGAGCCCTTTTCTTTCTTGGAGTCTGGAGAGAAAAGGTTTTCCTGTGTAGTTCAGCGAGGAAAATGGGGCTCAGTTGCCTGCTCTGCCCCCGACTTGTGTGGCCGTGGGTAGGTCGTTTAACCTTTCCATTCCTCAGCTTTTACTGGAACCAGGGGCAGCACTGGATCTGCCTCCTTGCAAGCAGACGGGGATGACAGAGGCTTTGCTGGGATCCCGCAGTCGTGACGGGCAATGGGCAGCAGGGTAGCACTCACTGATTTCCTCTGCGTGAGGCGCAGCGTCGCGCTGCAGCTCCACTAGGACATGGGAATCCTTCCCAGCAGGTTTCCAAGTACTTTCCTCAGGAAGAGGTGGGTTCGATGGCATGGGGAGATGCTTTTTCTTCTCTCTTAATGAACATTGCTGTCCCTAGACAACCGATAGAAGTTATTGACCACAAGATTCATGCTCCCATAGCATTGCATGGGGGGTTCGTTAGCTTGGATGCTGATTAATCATGCTCCAATTCATGGAAAATGGTGTCTTTTTCTCAAACCGTTGCCCAGATGCAGTTCTGTGTTAGGCAGCAGCAAAGTTTTGCTGCAGATGTGGGTTTCTCTCCATGCTAGTTAATGTGATTTTGCTTTGTGTCTTTTCCCTCCTTCCCCAGAGCATTATGAAGCTTAACTAAGGCTCGTGAAGTAGTTTGAGGTGCGTTGCCTGGTGGAAAAGCTTTGAGAGGAACAAAGTATTTTTATTTTCCGGAGCAAATTTCTATTGTAAAGAATCCTAGAGAGCAGACTCACACGCTCCATCATCTGGATCTTGTTAGTAAACAAATTGCCTTTTCCCATCAATTTACTAATGGTAATTGCCACTTTGAGGCTACAGTCAGGTTTTGAAACCAAATTATGCCTGGCCCGTTCGTTCTGACAGCTGTCCCTGAATGACACAGAATATTGATGTGTCTCTTATTGAAAAAGGAGTTGGCTTTGATGGGGAAGACAAATTATCAGCTACTGATAAACATGTAATCGCACTGACTGGTATTGCTCAGGAGTTCAAGTGACCAGGAAAAAGAAGCTGAACCAACAAGGGAGCTCATGTTTTCCAGCCCTGCAAGAACAGGGGTGGCTGTAGGCATCTCAGTGGCATAGGCAAAACTGAAATCTGCTGACAGAGGCCGAAGGGCTGGGCCGCTCTGGGCGAAGGGGAGAGCTGCCGGCTGGGGCTGGAGATGGTGGATCTGAGCTTGTGGTTCCTCTGGCTGCTGGGCGAGCGGAGGAGGGGGCAGCTGCAGCTTCAGAGAGGTGAGGGTCTGCCCTCTGTCACCTACTTCTGTTGCCCAAGTGCTTGTGGATCCCTCAGTGGCATCTGGGAGCCTTTCCCTCTGTAGCTCTCTCTGGGATCATGGCTGTTTGGACATAGCAGGCAGTTGCTGCCTTACCTCCTCTCACTTGGGTGGCCTCCAATAACACAGGCCTGTGCACCTTGCTTGAGAAATTCCTCCCTAGTGCTCAGCGTATGGGAAATTATAGAATGGTTTGGGTTGAAAGGGACCTCAAAGCCCATCCAGTTCCGCCCCTGCCATGGGCAGGGACACCTCCCACTGGCTCAGGGGGCTCCAAGCCCCATCCAGGCCCCACCTTGGCCTTGAACCCCTCCAGGGATGGGGCAGGCACCACTGCACAGAGGAACGTGCAGAGGTAGATTAGGTCTAAAAAGGTGGAGGACTTACAGAAAACCAGCATCATGCTGGGTCTGGAGACAGATCCCTGCTCTGAATTAGCTGCTCTTAACTACTTCTGCTCTGGGGACTTCTGAAGCTTTTGTAGTGGAGATGTGGACCTGCTCCAGCACCAGATTGCTGTACAGCGCGGACCTGCGGCTGCGCTCCTCGGAATAGCCCTGTGGTGAGGGACCGAGGTGTGTTACTCCTGCTCCTTGCTGCTCCACCTCTGCTCCTGCCTCTTCCAGAACAAAGAACCACATCCAAGATCTCACTGTCCATTGCGTGGCCACCACCAGCCCCAGGTCCTGGTCCAGGCAAAGTTCCTCCAGCTGGGTGGCATCTCTTTGTGGGAGACAGGTGGGTCAGAATCATCGGAATGGGCTCCTTGGGAGCCAGGGATTGCTGGGCACCTCATAGCTGCACCCGTTGCTGTGACCTTGCCTTCTGTAGCATAAATACACAGAGACACACACTCTGCTATATTTAATCTCCTGCTACACGCCTCTCCCTGGGGAGAAGGCGAGAGAGCAAACATGTGCCAGGCGTTAGTCACATTGCTTTGGGAGGCTGCTCAGATTCCACCATGATAAGCACGGGAGAGGATCCCTCCGGAGCGGTGCTGTCTGCTTCGGGCAAGGTCTCCTACTGTTTCGCGTGGCACCGTGCTGAGACCTGGCCAGGGGCACTGGATGTGGAGGGTTGTGCTGCAAGAAGGGCAGGTCTGGGATATCCCTTTTCCAAGGCAGTTCGGGGGATTTTCATTCCTTCAGCATCCCGAGGAAAGTGTCAAGCGCGGGAGTTACTGTGGGAGCAGCAGTGCGCCTCCCTCTTGCTTAAAAACCAGATTAAAACAACAACAACAAAGCCACCCAAACCAAACCCATATGTTCTTTCAGCCTGGTGTCAGGAGCAAAGGCCCGATTGCCGTCTAACCGAGAGTTGCTGCGTGTGGTGGAGGGTGGGCTGGCAGTGCTGGGACTGGAAACTGCTCCTCAGGAGTGATTCCAGTCCCCACCACGTCTCTGGATGCCCTTCCTTCTCCCTGTCTCCTCCAGAATCCTGAAGAATCCAGAAAGCTGTGCTGTATGCAGCTGGAAGAGGGGGAAAGGCTTCCACAGGCAGGATTATTTTTGTTGTTTTCGGGCTGCTTTATCTTGTGAAGAGTGGGGGCATCTTTTAAATGAGATATGGCATCCTGGTGCTCTGTTTCTGCCAGTCAGGAGACTCACAACAGGTACAACGTTGCTTTGAGGTTCCTGCTTTGGCAGAAACAAGGGCATCCAGAGACGTCTTGACATCTCACTTTGCTAACGTTTGTGTTTGAGATTCTGGCAGGGAGGAGATGATCTCCAAATCGCTGTTCCCTCTCAGCCGTCAGCAGCCTTCCTCCGCTCTGAAACAAGCCGATAATAGCGTGTTTGTGCCTTACCCACTGCCGAGAAGGGGGCTGAGAACAGGCGTGTCTGCGGAGCTGAGCTGCCAGGCTTCCCCTCTTGTTAGACAGTCGTAATTAGTGGCTGGAGGCAACACGTCTCCCCGCTGTTTTCTCTTCACCCAGAGGGGAAATCGCTGCACGGGGTTCTCTGATACAGCTCCTTGCAGTCGTTGGAGCACCTTCCGTTCGAGGACAGGCTGAGAGAGTTGGGGTTATTCAGGCTGGAGAAGAGACGGCTCCAGGAAGACCTTAGAGCAGCCTCCTAGCACTGAAGGGGACTCCAGGAAAGCTGAGGAGAGGCTCTTTCTCAGGGTTTTGTAGGAATAGGACAAGAGGAATGGTTTTGAGCTGAAAGAGGGGAGAGTGAGATGAGATTTTAGGAAGAAATGTTTCCCTGTGAGGGTGGGAAGGCCCAGGTTGCCCAGAGAAGTAGTGGCTGCCCCATTCCTGGAGGGGTTCCAGGCCAGGCTGGATGGGGCTTGGAGCCCCTGATCCAGTGAGAGGTGTCCCTGCCCAGGGCAGGGGTGGAACTGGATGGACTTTAAAGTCCCTTCTAACCCAAACCACTCCATGATCTGGGAGATCCCTTCCTCGCCTGCAGTCCTTACATTTCTTGAGTTCCAAAGAGCGGCTTGGTGCAGGGTCAAGCCTTTAGCATAAGCTAGTGGATGTTGGCTTCCCTGTTCGTTGTGATTACAAATGATGGGAGGTGTATGACATTATTAATTCATTCGTCTGCGCAGCATTCTCTATACATCCCAGAACACTTTATGGGAGTGCTTAATGCTCCTTGGTGCTGCTTGAAAGTAAATACTGGGCAGGGCTTCAAAGAGCAGCATCTCTGCTCTTAACAGAGCGTTGGGCAGTTTACTTTCCACTTATCTGTTGTGTGGGATGACTGTCTCTGAAAATAGCCATCTTTTCTCTTTGCAGCACGTACGTGTCTGTCTTCCCAGTCTGACGTTTGTCTGTTTTTTTTCACCGGGAATGACGGAAAAAGGACATGAAAAATACTTACTTCATCAAAGGCTTGCTCGTATAATTAGACAGCTTGCTGTGGAGCCGAGACCTCCCTGGTCCTTGCAGAGTTGAGCTGTGCCACAGATCCTGCACCCTCACGCTTCCTTTCATCTCCGACTCTTTGGAGGAGATGTGGCGGCAGCTCTTTGGATGGGATCGTGTGTCCTGTTGCATGCAAGGAGTGGGGAATCCCAGAACCGGAGTCCTTTTCCTTGGGCTGGTGGCTTGGAGCCCCATCCTGGTTAGCAGGGAAGCACTGTGTGCTTTCCAGGCGTGCTGAGGGTTGCTTGACCTGCCTGAGGTTTTGGTGTTGGAAACAGAACCCAGGCCTGACTCGTAGCCAAACCCTGCTGTTGCCAGTGTTGTCTGCTGCTCTCTGGCAGTACCTGCTTGGCACAGGAATTACAGGAATGGAGTTGTAATGAAATTGCTTCCAAAATCCAGCATGTTATTAGCAGCTCGGTTAGATACGTGATTCCTGGGAAGTCTGTGTGAATGAATGATGCCAGGGCCACGCTCAGAAGAGGCAGCTTGGAAACGAGCTGCCTCTTGACCCACTCTTGAATGCTGGCACGTGCCTGTCAGTGCGCGCAGGCTTGTCTGGAGCAGCGCAGCTAGACAGAGTCCAGAGGCAAAGTTTTATTGATGCTTTCGCTGCTGGGTGCTGTAGCACGAGCCTTGCCTGCACAATAGTAGCTGAACATTCATTCTTCTGCTTCCCTCTGTTCCTGTGGCTGCCACACATGACTAAGGAGCAAAAACAATCTAGTGGAGTGACTCATCCCTTCAGAGGAGGTAGGATAAGAGCAACAAGAGACAGCGAGCATAGAAACAGCATCCACAGGGTAGCTGCGCTGCCCCCAGCACTGCCCAGAGTCTGGTCTGCCTGGGCATGGCAAAGGCTTTGGTCACTGTGATTTGTAACGGTGAGAATTGCTTAAGGAATAAAGGCGAAGGTGGTTTATCTAAAACATAAAACATGTTATTTATTGGTCTCTAGGTTTGTTCTAAGCTGTGTCCTGGGTGATCTCAGTGGAAGATGAGCAGGTGAAAGTGCCGGGGCTGGCTGAGGTGCACTCACCACACGACTGAACGAGACGTTTCTATGCCTTGTAACCGCAATTCTCCGGGTCACTTCAGCACAGCAAGTTGCTCTGAGAGTCTGATGGGTTATATTGCTTCAAAACCAGCTTCTGGGGAGTTTGGCATCCTCCTAAATCTGTTGATAATAATTGCAGGGCTGTGGAGCTTGAGTTTTGAGTATCCCGTTTCCTTTCTCTTTTAGATCAACGAACTCAGCAATGTTCCCGTCCCTGTCATGCTAATGCCTGATGACTTTAAAGCCTACAGTAAGATTAAGGTGGACAATCATCTATTCAACAAGTAAGTAACTGCTTCCCAACCAGTTTGTAATTAGAGCTCTTTGCTGTGGGGAAACTGGCCTGTTGAAGACATTTGGGTTTATTCCCTGTGATAACGCCAAGAGGATTTGGTGTGGCTGGACATGTTCCCTGCCTGGACCACTCAGCAGGACAGGGATGGCTCTGTCTGTCGCTGAGATGCTGTCTGGTGGTTGCTTTATGTCCTTCAAGTGATGAGAAGTCATAGAATCATTAAGATTGGAAAAGCCCTCTAAGCCCTGTCCAACCATCAGCCCAACCCCACCATACCTGCTAAATCATGTCCCGAAGTGCCATGTCTGCATGTTCTTTGAGCCCCTCCAGGGATGGAGATTCCACCACTGCCCTGAGTGACCTCTGCCAGGGCTTCAAAGCTCTGTCGGTAGAGAGTTTTTTCTTAATATCTGATCTAAACCGCCCCTGGTGCAGCTTGAGGCTGTTTCCTCTTGTCCTATCCCTTGTTACTTGGGAGAAGAGACCAGCAGCCACTGGTCCAAGTAGGACCATCCTGTCTTTGTGGGACAAGAGCTGTGACAAGGAGTAGATGCAGTGTCTCTCAGCAACAGGGAGCGTTATCCATCCGCTTTTCTGTGCTCTGGGGAGGTCCCACTCCCGGCTGGTGAGGCCTGGCAGCAAAGCTCCCCCTGTGACAGCTGGGGCCAGTCTGGAACACGCCAGGCAGGAGCTGATTCACCCTATCCCCTTTGCATTCTGGGTGAGATGCTTTGTCATGTGTTGACCTTTCTTTTCATACATGAATGATCTGATCTGAAATCAGAACCCTCTCCTTCCTTCAGCTTTTCATCTTAACCAGTAACAGTGTGTTGCAGGGGCAGCCGTGTTACTGAACGAAACAAAGCAACAGAGGAGGAGGAAAGAGAGGAATTACTCCATCAAATTTGTGCCTGTGGCAGAGGAGATTGTTCTTCCACATCTAGAGAGCCTGTTAGTCAAAAACTGTGTCCTGCAGGCATTTTTCTATGAGCAGTTGACTTCTGTAGGCATCCAAAGAAACAAATTGCCCTGATGAGAGTAAATACTTGCAGAATAGGGCCCACATAGTTAGGAAGGGGCTGAGACATCCTGGGGCATTAGCGGTGAAGTGGGAGAAGAGTTAAATTTGATTTCACAGACTGATCGTTGCCTAAGAATTGTCTTGTGTGCTTTGCCCTAGGGAAAACCTGCCAAGTCGCTTTAAATTTAAGGAATATTGTCCACTGGTGTTCCGAAACCTCCGAGAGAGATTTGGGATTGACGATCAAGACTACCAGGTACTGTCTCTTCTCTCCCTCCTAACACCTTTCCCTAGGACTGAATAACCAAGCTGGCAGACTAACGATGATATCGACATTTTTGTGTGGTCGTGTTTTATGGGTTTATAATCGTGGTTTGAATGGTTTCACCGTAACCCTCAGGGCCCACAGCGATGGAGCAGATCTTGCTGTGCCAAGCACTGGGCAATTGCAGAATGAAAAGATGGTCCCTGCTCTGGAGAGCTCGCAGTCTGGGCATGAAATAAGAGGCAGCAGATGGTTGCAGACAGGCAGGAGCTGGAGGATAACAGTGATCTAGTGTGGAACATCTGCAAGGAAAATGAGTCTGTCATGTTTTTACAGATTCAGGTGCTGCTTTAACTGAGCGTGTGTTCCGAGCACTGGTGCTGTTGAATTGGGTTTATCAAGGTGGGATGCATCCCCTAAGGCCAGAGGCTCGGGTTGTCTTGGAGGGGAGAGACATTTTCTTGTGTTAACGCTACCAGGCTTAAATCCAGCGATAGTGATGTCGTAACTCTTGCTGCTGCAGCAGGGCCACCCTTCCACACTCAGCCCTTAGTCTCAGGCGTGCAGGAGATATGTAGTAGCAGTCTCTGCTTGGAGACTTCTTCAATGAGGGGAAAGCCAGTGCAGAAAAACGAGGGTGGCTTTGATAGCGGCGTGGCCTTTGGCAGGCTGAGTGTTAGGCAATTAAACCCAGTATCATTGGCACTGCGCTGCAGTTGATGAAGGCTGGCAATGCGCCAGCGCCAACTGGTCAAGAGCTTCAACTAAATTCCTCTCTGGAATCCGCCAGCCCAGAGAGGCACGTGGGTGAGCGGTGCGGAGGGGAGATGGAGGCAGAGCTGTTCTTGCTGGTCCTACCAAACTGCTGCTTTCTGGTGGAGTGTGTGTGCGTCCATGTGCACGTATGTCTGTGTTTGTGCCCTCCCCAGGTGTGTCACAGCTCCCCTTGATATCTGGATTATTGCCCGGTCTCACCCTGTTTCAGAGTTCTTGTCCTTCAGCTGCGTGGTGCCTTGCACCAATGAGATGCTTGATCTGATTTCTGATCTGATGTGGGATGGGGCAGGGAGCAGATGTGTAGCACCTGCATCCCATCCTCTCCCCCGGGCTCCCAGGGGAGCACGTTGATCCGTCTGTGAGAAGGGACGACCTTGAAGGAGACCAGAATCAGTGCTTTACGCTTCTTTGTGTCTCGGTTGTCTCTCTGTGAGGACCCATCCTCCTCTCTGCCTGTTCTCTGGCTTGCTGGGAGCTCTGAGGGCGTTTGCTCAATGTGAGACACGTTTTTCAAGCAGAACTGACAGTTGTCTTTGCCTCCCTTCTGTGAGGGGCCGACCATCCCCAGGAGGAAAAGTAAATGTGGCAGCTCCGGTCTGGGCGCGTGCCCATCCACTACTGGTGATAGAGCTGGGCAGTGGGAGAAGGAAGTGTCATTGTTCATGCCTGTGTGTGCTCAGCACCTTCTAATTACCTGCAAGACATGAGTCGCACACATAGATCTTTTCTGCTTGTGATGGAAGAGCTCTCCTATTTTCTGGACGTGGCTGCTCGGTCCGTGCTTATTAACTGTATTTTGTCCCTCCTGCTTGCCAGGCTTGTTCTCCAGCAGCGACAGTGCTTTGCCAGGAGAAGCAGTGCTGTTGCCTCCTGGTCTGTGGACAGTAGCTCGTGCCAGGATGCTCCTGAGGAGGCAGCTCCTTGCCCATGGGGCTGGCTGTACCAGGGAGTTACTTTGCCTGCTGGCTTCCTCCATACCCTTCAACGTACTTGCATGCAGTGAAGTCCATAGAACCATGAAATGGCTTGGGCTGCAGGGAACTCAAAGCCCATCCAGCTCCATCCTCTGCCCTGGGCAGGGACACCTCCCACTGGATCAGGGGCTCCAAGCCCCATCCAACCTGGCCTTGAACCCCTCCAGGGATGGGGCAGCCACCTGCCACTGCTCGGGGCGACCTGGGCCAGGACCTCCTCACCCTCACAGCAAAACATTTCCCCTTAAGATCTCGTCTCAGTCTCCTCTCTTTCAGCTCAAAACCATTCCCTCTCATCCTACCCCTATACTCCCTGATCCAGAGGCCCTCCCCAGCTTTCCTGGAGCTCCCTTCAGGACTGGAAGGCTGCTCTAAGGTCTGTTGCCTTGGAGGATTTACTTCTGCTGTCTCTGGACTAGAGCAGTTTGGCTCTTTGAAGTGTCCAGCTAGAACAAAAAGCAGAAAACATTCATTGAGCTAAATTCAGGTGGGTGAAATGTGATGGCTTGAGTGGGAATCGAGCCAGGATGATAAATATAACACCTGGACTGTGGAAGAGGTGGGAGTGACAGGGAGGGAACAAAGTAGACCGAAGCGCTGTGAATTTGGTGATGTCCATATGTGGTCACGATTTCTCTTTTCCCATCTCCTCTAGAAGAAAAGCTCTGTGGTTTGGAGGTGAGGGGGTGATTAAACAGTGCAGCACAGACTCATTTGCAAATATCAGCCAGAAGCAAAGGGTGGTTTTTGTTTCTCTTTATTTTCTTGATGCTTTCTAAAGCCATTGGCAGGAGCAGAGTTTTTCCTCAGCTTCATTAAAATTTTAAAAGCTTTAAATGCTTCGCTCTGAAAGGGAACTTCTCCGCAAATCCCTCTTTCACAGCAAGTTTGCAGAAGAGCAGGCTCCCTCTGCTGTCCGCTCTTTAGAGAGTGGAAAGAAGGAGAGAACAGCTAAAAATTACACTATGAAATGTGTTGTCTGACCCTGAGACCCTGAAAGCCACATCCAACTTTGAGCTGATGACAACTAGCCAGGTGTCAGCACCACCGTGTTTCAGAGAGCAACTCTCGCTGTGCGAGAGCGGCAGGGAAATGATAAATAAGAGCCTGTACTGCTGGGTGACAAAATGGCTTCTGAGCAGCCCCCAGTGGCTGGGGTGGTGGAGTTGGAAGGTTGTTGCTGGGCTGTGATGGAGGAAACAAGCTGAAGACTGGTGACCTGCTTAAGTTAGTCCAGAAGGTGTGGAGAGCAGTGGGATGAGGCTTACAGCAATGTTTGGTTGCTGAGGTGAGAGAGGGAGAAAAAGGCAGATGCTGCTGGTTGTCAGAAGAGCAACCAAAGCTATTTATACTCCCAGTCTTTTTTGTCCAGTTTTAAGAGGAGCAGAGGCCGAGGGTGGCTTTTGACTTCAGGGTCACCTGTAAAGGAGTCCCAGACAATGAGACTTTTGCCAGTACAGGCTGATTTTTGGTGGAAGGGAAGGCAAGCCTTTTCATTCATTTTGTTCTGGTTTTCCTTAAATCTTGGAAATACCCTGGCAGTTCTTAGATTTCCAGGAGGAAATGCTAGGAAGTCGTGGGCTGTGAATGCTGCTCATTAGCTAATGAGTTAATAAATGAATACCAGGTGTTGGAGTAAAGCACACAAACAAATACAAAGCCCAGATGAGAGCTCTAATCTCCACGTCCAGGCTCGTAAACAAGTGGGTTCACCTCCATAGTGCTGAACACTCAAAAATGCTTGTTTATTAACAGTCCAGATCGGTGTGTGTTTGCAAACGTGCTCAGAAGCTCGGTCAGGATGCTGTCATGGTTACAAAGGTGGAGCACAAAGTCTCTGGGATGTCTTGTTGTTCCAGAACCAGGTTGTGGAGCTGGCCCTGGTCATCCACGTCTCATCTGCTTTCCAAGACTCTCTTCTTTCTTCTTCAGGAAGGCGACAGCTTCTGCCTCTCCTTCTTACATTTTTGCTCTGGTTCCCTCAGAACTCAGTGACACGAAGCGCCCCGGTGAACAGCGACAGCCAGGGCCGATGCGGGGCCCGGTTCCTCACCACCTATGACAGGAGGTTTGTCATTAAAGCGGTGTCGAGTGAGGATGTAGCAGAGATGCACAACATCTTAAAGAAGTACCACCAGGTACGGTGAGTCTGGAACCCTGGGTGGGGAGGTGGCTAATGCCGTGGGGAGCGTCTTGTGGTTTGCTAGGTGCTTACATTCAGAATGTGCAACGTGGTAGAACTTGCAAAGAGCTTTTGCCAAAGAGAACAGTGTTCCTTAGCATCTGAATCACAGAATCATGAAATGATTTGGGTCCATTAAAACCCATCCAGTTCCAAGCCCCCTGCCATGGGCAGGGACACCACCGGATCAGGGCCTAAAAGCACCAACCTGGCCTTGAACCCCTCCAGGGATGAGGCAGCCACCGTTTCTCTGGGCAACCTGAGCTAGGGCCTCCCTACCCTCACAGCAAAACATTTCTCCCTAACATCTCGCCTCAATCTCCCTTCTTTCAGCTGAAAACCATTCCGCTTGTCCTGTCCCTGCGCTCCCTGATCAAGGGCCCCTCCCCAACTTTCTTGTAGCCCCCTTTTGGTACTGGAAGGAGAGAGCTATTTATGGCACAGCTGCCTGCTTCTTCACAGTGCTAAGCCCCTTCGCAGCTCACCCTGCTCCTTACATCAATGAATTATGGATTGTTGGTACCTGAGATCTGTAAATGTGCTCCTAATTCAGTCCTTTGAGTCAGATTTTCCAGAAGAACCAGAGAGGAGGTGATTCCATACAGCAGGGAAGGGCCGGGGCGTGTGCAAAGTGGGTCAGCTGGAAATGTTCCACTGTGGTCCAGGTTATCTGCTAGTCCATCTGCTCTTGGCTTTCAGACACACTCACATTAACCACAAGAAGGAATTGGCCAGTGCTGAGAGCAGGCTCGCCCCGCTGCGGCTGGGTGACAGACGCACACACTGAGCCCGTTACACTGAGCTGGATGTGCACACACTGTGGGATGCTCTGTCTTAGCTCAGGGCTGGAAGATTCTTGCAATGCTTTAGCTTGTTTTTCTTAAGACACCAGGAGCCATTTGCAAGCCTCCTTTCCTTTCACATCAGTGTCAGGTGGCTGGAACCAGAGGTTTCGCTATCGCCTTCTTGCTGAGCTTGTGTTCTGTCAGAGATGGGTTTTGTGTGACAGTGCCATCTTTCTCTGTCCTTCCCTTCCTCCAGTTCATCGTGGAGTGTCACGGGAACACCCTCCTGCCCCAGTTCCTGGGCATGTACCGGCTCACCGTGGATGGGGTGGAAACCTACATGGTGGTTACCAGGAACGTGTTTAGTCACAGGCTGACTGTGCACCGAAAATATGACCTGAAGGTGAGGGTTTGGAGGACAGTCGCGGAGCTGAGAGCTCCTTTTCCAGGAAGGGGTGGGGAGTTGGACACCTACTTGACAAGGCCCTGGGCTTTGCTTTTGTTTAGGGGACTGGCTTTGGGGGGCTCTGGGTGGGGCATCCACCTATCCTGAGCAGCCTGTGCTACACTGGAGTGATCTGTAAGTCCATCTCAGGCATGAAAAAGGGATTGAGCACTGATAGTATCAATACTTTCAATATTTCTCTGCACAGAGGGATTAAATGATGTCTCTGAATTCTTTAAGAATATGACACACAGCCTAGCAATGCTCTTTTCTCTATTCTTTTATCAGGGCTCAACAGTATCCAGGGAAGCAAGCGATAAAGAGAAGGTATGGACCATCCCCAGCCAGCCTTTCCTTCCTCCTGGTGGTTGGAAGCAGATAGGATACAAGTGGCTGTGCTTTTCCAAAGGGATTTTGAGTAGGGGCTGTTAAACAGGCCCTGACTGATAACCTCTTTCTGTCCCACCTTTCAGGCTGTGCCCTGTAACTATTCAGGAGGAGGTGGTGCAGATCTGGTGCTGCCCTGCCCTTCTCTGTTATCTTGATACTACCAGGAGTGGGAGGAACTTCTTGAGGGACAATCCCACAAGGACTGAACCCCATGTTAGTGCAGTGGGGTCTTTATGTGGAAGGATTTCTTCGTAGTGCTCCCTGTGTGCCAAGCTGAGTCAGGTCAGCAGTTGGCTTTTGCGTCAGAGGCTTTTATAAACCAGACCAGCTCCTCTCAGGTTCCTGGCATATCTCAGCATATTTGTAAGTTTGGCTTCTGGTGCCATTAGAGGAATTTAGGACTCTGAATCATGCTGCCATGAGAACTCCTGTTGAAATCACAGCAGTAACTCACAGTACTGCATGATTTGCCCATGCATGTGGAATTTTCAGGCTTGGGACCACAGAGTAAGTCTGCTCCAGCCTGCCCTAAAATTAGATCTCTGGCATGAGCCAAGGAATTCCCATTTACACGGAGTGCTCTGGCGTCGAGGCACAGCTGCATCGTGCCCAAACATCCCTGGCTCACTGGCTGTTTACTCTCCAGCTTTTTCTGCTTATGCAGTTTGTCTCAGACCATTCCTATTAGATCTATATAAACCCACCACACGCTCATATATCATTCTAAGAACAAAACAATTCAGTTCTCCATTGCACAAAGGACTTGGGCGTTCTTCTGTATCCTGGAGAAATCCTTGGGGTCTGCTGCAAGCCAGTTCCTCAAAAAGCAGTGGTTTTAACTTTTCCCTCAAGTCTTCAGGGAGAGGAGCATTTTTTTCAAGCCTTTACTGCTTCCCTTGCGATCAGGAGCCAACAAAATGCATTTCTTTTCTATTCTGGGAGCTGGGTAGACCATCTCTGGCAGGAGCCTGGCTGCCAGGCTTCCAGCCTGCAATATATCTTCCTGGCAGTCTTTAAATTTGAGTTGGGCTCTGCATCTCCCTTTGGTTCCCTGCGACGTGCAGCTCGGCACATGGTTTCACTGGCAAATACTGTGCTCTGCCTCACGCCGGTTTCCTACTCAGTGGACAGGATGAGCCTCTTCGCCTTATAAAGAGGCAGAAGATGCTGGTGCAGCCCCACGCTGGATGGGTCTCTGCCCAGTCGATGTCCCTGTCGCTAATGGATCAGTATGCCAGCCCTCCCCAGGGAGCAGGGATTTGAGGAATTTGACACAGGCTCTTCATTGCAGGCCAAGGATCTCCCAACGTTCAAGGACAACGACTTCTTGAATGAAGGTCAGAAGCTGCACGTTGGAGAAGAGAGTAAAAAGAACTTCCTTGAAAAGCTGAAGCGGGACGTGGAGGTAGAGTTTCCTGGCGGACAGCTTTTACTCTGTCTCCCATCACTGGTTCCTCACTGTAGCCTCTGGCCCAAGGGGTGCAGCAGAGACTAAAAAGCAAGTTGTTCCTGGATTAGTCAGCGATTACGGTCAGGGTTATGCTGATAGCAGTTGGCACATGAGCTCATGCGTAGATTCTCTGGAGTCTAGTGTGGGTTTAGCTCTCACTACAGCCCTTTCAGGGAGATACTGGCAGGGAAAGGACTAAAGATTTCTGATCCCATGTGGCTGCTGCTCTTCTCACTCATCTTTTTCTCTCAGTTTTTAGCTCAGCTGAAGATTATGGACTACAGCTTGCTGGTTGGGATCCACGATGTTGACCGAGCAGAGCAGGAAGAGATGGAAGTGGAGGATCGGGCAGAGGATGAGGAGTGTGAGAACGATGGTCTCGGTGGCAACCCCATTTCCTCCTACGGCACCCCCCCTGACAGCCCTGGCAACCTCCTCAACTACCCTCGCTTCTTCGGGCCAGGAGAGTTCGATCCTTCTGTTGATGTCTATGCCATGAAAAGCCACGAAAGTGAGTATATTGCTCTGAAGAAGGTCTGGAGGGTAGAGGAGGTGTCCTGTGGTCTGGCTGGACTAAATGGGGTGGGAGGGCTGTCTAGAGAGGGAGAGACACCCTGCTGAACATCCCCTCGGTTGCTGTACAGTCTGTTGTGGATGCTGCAAGCTGGAACGGGTAGAAGTGGTGCTTGGAGAATAGTGCTGTGTTTGGAGAGCGTGTCGGTCCCCTGGTGTGCTGTTCCCTGTCATTCTCTTCCCTCTGCAGCCTCCCCCTGTCTTGCTTTCTCTGCTGGTTGCATCGAAACAGATCTGCCATGTGTTTCTTAAGGAGGGGGTACGGCTGGGCTTTGCTCACAGCTCAGGGTGTGCTAGCGACTCTCTTGCTTTGCTAGGTGCCCCCAAGAAGGAAGTGTACTTCATGGCCATCATAGACATTCTTACGCCGTACGATGCAAAGAAGAAAGCTGCACATGCTGCCAAAACAGTGAAACATGGGGTAAGCAGCCTGCCACCTGCAGGGAGGGTGGGCCTTGAGGCTTCTGCTTTGCTTGCATGCCCGCATCCGTCTGTGTGATGTCTTCTGACACTTTTTTCTATCAGTATGGAAATTCTCCTGTGATCCTGTAGCCAAGAACAGCTTTTTCCTCATTTACTGTCTCCTCTGACTGCCTTGGAAAGGGTTTCCCTTGGGGTGATTGGAGATGACTTGTGTTTACATCCCAGTTTGGGATGTGCTCCATTTCTCTGACGTGGCACCAGTGGCCTCACAGAGCAGAAATGGATTGGCTGCAGGGAGATGTACCACCCTGCTCCTTCCTGGCATCTGCTGGTTCCCTCGCACCAATCCTGACCTTCCCAAAAGGGCTCAAATAAAGCCCAGGTTAGCAGGACAGGAAGTTTTTCATGCTCCTTCCAAAATCTCCTCTAAACCATGAGGGAACAAATCCATTGTTTCGACTCGCTGGTCTGCAGAAGATCCAGATGGAGCTTTAAGATCCTTTGGGATCTCTCTGGACCTTTCCAAATGTTGTTTCTCACCGGAACTTGCAAATTGTGACGGCTCTTGCCCAGGAGTGATGGTTTGTGATCACTGCCTGTGTTGTGACCTCTCTCCTCTCTGCCTTGCAGGCTGGGGCAGAGATCTCCACCGTGAACCCTGAGCAGTACTCTAAACGCTTCAACGAATTTATCTCCAATATCCTGACATAGTCGTCTTCAGCCTTCAGCAAGAAACGAAGAGAAGAGGGGCTACTTCCAAGCAGAGAATGCAGCCTGTGACACTAAAACAGACACTGTAGCAGCATGTGGGGTGTGCGTGTGCGTGCGTGTGCGTGCAAGAGTGAGTGTGTGGCACTGCGTGACTTAAAAAACTAATTCTAGGTGCACCCTCCAACAGTCCACTTGACCCAGGTGGAAAAGTGGGTTTTTATGTTACAGAAGTGCCCAGACATAGATTTGAGGGCTTTTTAAAACCAAGAAAAGTGCATTGTTTCAGCACTGCTCTTTCTTAATGACGTTTTCTCCTCTCTGATCCAGAGAATCCAGTAGGGATGTGAGACGTGGCACTGTATGAAAGGGGTTGCTCTAGATCACGTTTGGTGGCAGCAAAGCAGTGCCTGATTCCACAGACACCTACTTTTATTTTTTATTGGACTGTCTTTAACCAGAAAGACGTACGAACCCTTTTATTTCCCTCTTGGTAGGAATTGGAAGGAAAATAGCTCATCATTTCAAGGATGGAAAATATTACTCTGATAAGGAGGAGTTGCTGAACTTTAGGTAAATTCAGACTGGGACACTTTATATTTTTTGGTTAATTTAAGTAATAAAAACCTTTTTTTTTTTTTTTTTTTTTTGTAACTGCACTTGATTTACAAGAAAGACAAGGGGAATGAACATCTACCAAAGATGATTGCTTAAAAAGGTGTAACTCCTAGAGGCTAAAAATACAGTGTGAGAAGCGGTAGAGGCATTGAACAACCTCAGACAATAACATGCTTGGAGCCGTTGTGTTTTGAATTGGCCAGCTACGAAGATTTCATAAAAGAAGTAAAAAAAATGCATTTTGTATTTGTAGATACGGGATAGTAGTGACTGTCCGGAACGTTTCCCCGTTGCACCTCAGTCAGGAATTGCCGTCTCTCTTAGATTAGAGCTTCTCATCGCGGTTCTGCCAGTGTTAATCTAGCTAACGTTCAGTCTTCCTTACTCACCCGATCTGCAACAGGTACTTGAATTTGTGTCCTGACAGAGGTTCTTTGGTTCGTTTTTTCCATGGCAATGTGACTTGCACATGAAGGCACTGGACTCGCTACCAGTGGGGAGTACTGGGAGCTGTGACTATGGAGCAAGTTCCACTGCTCAAGAGGACTTGGGACTTGAGCCATGATTATTTTTACTCTTCTCTGCTCCAAACCCCTCTCTAGAGCGACAGCCGAGGAGTGGAAATGGTTGAACACTCGCAACAGATTATTTCCACCCCCCTCTTAGGAATTGGAACTGATTTGCGTGATTGAATAATGTCCTGTTCTGTCTCCGGAACGCTTGTAATATTTTTCACAGCCAAGCTTGTCAGACTTGCTTTGGGTTTCGTTAGCTCTGCTGCACAACGGTTACAGATCCTTCGGTTCTTTTTTTAATGTTCTTTTTCTTTCTCAGCAGGATTTAGTGTTTCGGACAAACCTCTTGCAGTTGAAACATGTTGCTTCTCTGCCTTGAAACTGTTTTCACATATGCCTTTGTTTCGGGAATAAGCTGTTTCGAATGTCTGTCCTGTGCTGTAACGCGTGCTACAGTTTGCTGTGTGGAATTTGGTCTTTTTGAGAGATAACTGGTGCTCATCACATCCCGATAATTCCCCTAGACTAATGCTAGCTCTGGTCTGGATTCGGAACGTGGGCGTGGGGGTTTTTTTGATGTTCATACCCACATTTGTGATGTGAACCCCACAGGTCTCAACTTTGAAGGGGACAAGAGGAGGCTAAAGCCTCAGCCCACGAGAGTGCACTGTAAATAGAGTCTTGGAAGAAATCAAAGATTAGTGTTAAGGGTCATAACGAACCTTTTTATTCGTACATGGGTCATTCCCTTTGACAGGGGACAGATTTCTTCTGCCACTGCAGTCCAGTCCCTGTGTAATGCGGGGCTCACGCACCACGTCTGGGAGGCTGGGGAGTTATGAGTCTTAAGGCGTGTTGCTGGAAAAGCCACAAAACAAATGCAGCTGTGAGGATACTGTAAAAAAAGGGAGGACTTAGAGGGTATCATCGGCTTAGTTTTGTGAGTGTTATGTCAGTTTTCTCTGAAATGATGCTTTTCTCTTAAACAATAAGCACTTAACATTTACTGTCAATTTGAAATTAAACACCAGTCACTTTTTATTCTTGACAGTTGTAAAAATCTGCATTGAATCCGCAACTTTGGCCTGGTAAGTTTGCCATTCTCCTTCTGCGAAACTAGCTCGGGTCTTTTAGGCTGTTTACCTTTAAACTGCGTATTTGAAAGGAGAGAAAAAAGGGGGAGGAGGAGAGAAGGGTATTAGTGAACTGCAGGCATTCTGCAAGGAGACACTCGCAGAGCTCCGAGCAAAGTCGCATTCCTTGAGTTTCATGAACAGGAATGAAATGAAAACGCAGTCAGTCCCTGCAGCAGTCTTTAAGAAGTCGTGGTGTTAAGGGCTTAGAGCACCTCAGCTCTATTTTCTTATTCCACTCCAAACTCCTGCTGGAATTAAATTGCCTGCCTCTGGCTCAAGGGATACAAAAAGCCCCGTGAACTCTGTTCACATTAGTGCTTCCTCAGTTCTGCCGCTGCTGTCGAGTTGCCATACCGTGTGTATTAAAGTAATTAAATGCAATTCTCTCACTTAACGATGTATTACCCAGGTATGTAACTTTGTTTAACATAAGCATTTTGTATATTGTTTACATTTTGAAAGGTAGCATTATGTTTAAAATGCTAATTTTTGTTTCTAGACAGTATTTTTATTACCAGAATAAGAAGTGAAGCTGCAAATATTTGATTTGCTCTTAAAAGGGACTTTTTCTTTTGGTTTCGATGTTTTATTTTGGTTTTTTTTTTTTTTTAATCTTGTTTTAGGTCACTTTTTTTAACTCAAGTATTTAAAAGGAAAACCCAGCCCTTTCAATTCTGGTTTTACAACTGCTTGTGCTAGTTTGTTGTCTGTTTCTAGTGTGAATTTAGTTCTAGTGTAGATATTCCTGTCTGTAGCGTGGGCCCCGTGAAACACTGTACACTGAAACCCACCCTCGGCTGGAACAGCTCCAGAGCATAGGCAGAACCCTCAGATCCTGCTCAGACCACAGGATTTTTCAAGTCGTTGCAGCTTTGGTCAGCTGGAGTTTCCAAAAGAAAACTGAACTCGGTGTGCAGTGTCTTGTCTCCAGGGCCTGAGGGCAGGGTGAGTTTGAGCTGCAGGATCATCATAGAATCGTGGAAGGGTTTGGGTCAGAAGGGACCTTAAAGCCCATCCCGTTCCCACCCCCCTGCCACAGGCAGGGACACCTTCCACTTCCAGGATTTGTAGTCCTGCCTGTGCTGAGGGTCTCTCTCTTTTTGAACAGGGCCCTAATCAGTCAAAATTTAAACTGTTTGGAACCTAGAACTTACATTTTCCCCGCTGAGACAGCTCCTACAGCATGAATAAGAGGGGGAGAGTGAAGGCAGGGGCGTGGGGTCACCGTTTGGGTGCTGTTCTGCCCCAACAGTGCAATAAAAGCCACTCAAGAAGGTGTTGGGTCACCCTTCGGTAGGAACTGCGCGTTCTGGAGGGACCAGCGCCAGGAAGAGGGTTTGGTGTTTGCTGGGTGTTAGCAGAACGTCAGCAGGAGATTGTTTCCTGCAGCAGTGAGATCCTTCCCTCTGGTCTCTTAACGTGCCTCTAATTGCCCTGGTCTTAATTATAAAGACTGTGATCATGAAATTCATCGCAGGAAGAACTTCTGGGGATAGTAGGTGACTCCAGGTCTCCTGCAGGAGCTAGGCTGTGCTCCCACACCCCCTACTCCCTAATCCTTGTTTTGAATTGGATGATCCTAACCAGCAGGAACATTGAGACGCTGGAGTCTCACCTCCTTTGCTGGGAGGAAGCTCCTCTGTCCCCTCCACAGCTGCCTGCAGTGGGAATACCGGCCAGGAGTCGGCTCTTGGCTCAGGAAGGCAGAAACCAAGGGTGTTACGGTACTTACAGTTTGGTGAGGGCTCTGGATGCTTCCCTGTGCCTACTCTGCGATCTCTGGTTGCCTCCCCTCAAGCTGCGCAGAGGTCAGAGCGTAACCCCAGGTGGTACAAACCTTCCCGGCAATCGGTGTGCGCGTCCCAAACTTGGTTTGCAAAACCAAGCTGAGACAGTTTGTCCTTCAAACAGCTCCAAAACCACACCAGTTATCCTCTCCCCGTCTGTCTTAACTCCCTCTTTCAGGTTTGCCTGGACTTTCTTCTCCTCCCACAGAGCCATTCTCCAGCGTCCCTAATAGCCACTACTGATTTTCCTTGCTCTTTGAAATGAGGATCTTGTGTAAAAAGATGGAAAAGCTCGGGAAGCCAACTGCTCATCGTCGGGTTTAGCAAATTCAGTTTTCGGCACCCAGAAGCTGCGCGGGCTGAGCTGCGTCGCGTGAACGCATTACACACAGGTCACAGGGTGGGCAGGGGGCCAATCAGTGCAACTGAAAAAAATGTGAATAAATTAAGTTTAATCTAAAACTTAAAAGGAAAAAAATAAAAAAAAAGGCATTTTAGGTTTTTTTCACTGCTGTTTTTTAAATAGGAATTTTAAGTCCTCTGTGCTTGTCTGTTTGCTAGGAGCAGTTTGAGACACTGTTACTGTTTTGAAATGCATGCATGTTACAAGATGAGTCTCCAACCAGAGAAAAATAAAATTAAAAACTTTGTGTACAGCTCTTCCTTAACCGCTTTCCTCTGTAAAGTCCTCAGCTGCGAGGTACGTGGTTGTTCTCAGTCCTACATGAATCACAACTGGAAAAATCTTTTTATATGTACCTGTAAAATTAGGGGGGTTAAGAAACAATTGATTTTACCAAGTCACGGACACGAGAACAGTGACAGAAGTGGCTATGGTGCTTCAGGACATGGCTTAGTCGGTGTGGTGATGCTGGACTAGGTTTTAGAGATCTTTTCCAACCTTCATGATTGTGTTACAAGCTGCCAGCATGTCTGGGGGTGACGCTGCGGTGCCGTGGGGTGCAGTCGCAGCTCCAGGCACGCTGAGGGGAGCTGTGGGTAACTGACCCAAAAAGCCCAGCTCGTTCTAGGGATGGGATCGCAATCCTCGTGTTCCGACTCAAGAAACGGAAGGGTCGCTACCATAGAGAGGTTTATTTAAAAAAAATTCCAAGCCAGCCAGGATGTGAAGCACAGGGAGCGGTGCCGGGCTAGTCCATGCGCGCTTTCAGCGTCCTGGTGGTGATCTTGTCTTTTTCACTGAAGGGGAAAAGAGAGAAGACTCAGTAAATCTGCATTTAACAGCACCTCCAGAGCGTGTCCTGTCCTTCGGAAGCCTCAGTATTTGCTAGCATGGGATTATTGGAAGCCAGCAGTGGCTGTTACAACTCCCAGGGGTTCAGTAGGTGGCAGAGCCCGGGTTACCACAGCCCCGGCAAAATGAGCTGCTTCAGAAGTCTGGAAGGTAACATCACACCCAGCTGGAGCAAAAAGCATCTTCTTGGCCAGCACTAGCCCTGTATGAGGAATTCCACTCCGAAATTCCAGCGGGAATGCAGCCAGGGAATCCCTGTCTGACTCTAGGATGTTTTCCCATAGCTCCTGCAGTTCCAGCAACAGCCGCAAACCACACCAGGGAGGGAGCAGCCATGAGGAATACAACGCTCCAAAGGGACAAAGCATGAATACTGCTGGAAGGGAGCAGGATTAGGGACATCCTGGGAGCCACAGCCTCTTTTACGCAGGGCTTGTTAAATCCCACCTCTGTCCCGTGAGGAAGACAGAGCGCGGCACTTACATTACGTGCACCACCACACCCATGCCGGAGATGGCATCTCTGTCCACCGCGTTGAGCATGGCCTGCGAGATGGTTTCGAAGAGCTGGTCGGGTTCCTGAGGAACAGAAACCATTTTAATCGGTGTAAACATGGAACGTTGAGTTACCAGCTCCTGTTCAAACCCCAGAGTTATCATCCAAAACACTCTTAAGACTTTTCCTGCAGGCAGCTATAGACTTACGGCTTCAAGAAGCTCCATAGCTTTCCACCCAACCCTTGTACCTCAGCATCTTCAGTTAAGAGCAGGAGCTGAATCCCGGAAGAAGAGCTGTGCCTGGACACCACACTCACCATGTCGGGCTCCCAGAGGGACTCGCACATTCCGTACATCTGCTCGGAGCAGGTGCCGCTGACCACAAAGTCGTCGGTTATCATCGGGCACCCGATCAGGTCCAGGGAGCAGATAAAAGGTTCGTGGGTGATGGGGTCCAGCCCGGCGATGACGGGTTCTGTGTAGTAAGGGCCAAACCTGTGAAGAACAATGCGGCATAAAGCAGTCTGGCCACCTGGATGCACTTCCACATCCCAGGTGAATATCCATACAAGGCAAATCATAGAATCACCAGGTTGGAAGAGACCCACCGGATCATCGAGTCCGACCATAATCCTGCAGATGAGTTTGGTGGGGGACCTTTCAGGTCAACCTAGAGGCGGCCCCACAGTGTTTAGCACAGCAAAGAGAACCAACCTGTACTGCTACAGGGTTACTTTAACAATACTCAGCATCCTTTTGCACAGAAGTTAAAGACAACATTGTCACTGAGGTCCCTTTTTATTATCCCTCAAGCAGTCGTTACAGGAGCTCCTCTCAGCCTCCCACCTCTCCAGAAACAGAGTGGCTCCAACAACCACGACCTTCGCTGACGCACAAACAGTGACTCCAGTTTCCGACACTTACCGTCTCTCATAAAGCAGGTTGGAAACCATGCTCATAAACGTCTGTGGTTTGATCTGCCTGCCTTCCTTCAGCTCGTAGAGATTCAGCCTGAACTTCAGCCTCTGGGCACTGCAAGAGACAAGGATCAGCATTAACACAGAAGGAGATTCCTTTTCCTTTCACCTTCACCCAAGCCTGAATTGTTCCACCACATGCTGACAGGTATGAGCCCCTGAGGCAGGCAGGTATTCCAGGTGCAGCTCCTTTTAAACCTGAATTTATTAAGTCTTAGTAAGGATGATGTGAGGGCTGGAGCACCTCCTGTACGAGGACAGGCTGGGAAAGTTGGGGTTGTTCAGGCTGGAGAAGAGATGGCTCTGGGGAGACCTTAGAGCAGCTTCCAGCACTGAAAAGGGCTCCAGGAAAGCTGGGGAGGGATCCTCGATCAGGGAGTGCAGGGGTAGGACAAGGGGAAAAACTTTTCAGCTGCAAGAGGGGAGACTGAGATGAGATCTGAGGAAGAAATCTTCTGCTGTGAGGGCAGGGAGGCCCCGTCTCAGGTTGCCCCATCCCTAGAGGGGTTCAAGGCCAGGTCTGATGGGGCTTGGAGCAACCGGATCCAGTGGGAGGTGTCCCTGCCCATGGCAGGGGTGGAACTGGATGGGCTTTGAGGTCCCTTCCAACCCAAACCATTCTGTTATTCCATGTGATCTTACTTCACAGGCAGTTTGATTTGATAAACTCCCACTGAAGGGGGACCGAGAGAAGGAACGCTGGCACCGAGCTTACACCCTCCCTCATGAATAAACAAGGTCATTTATGCTCAGCAAAAGCTGCCACTTAGTATTTATGTAAACATGCCTCTTACGGGCTCCCCGTGGGAATGCAGAGGAGAGTGGGCACCTCACTTACACTGTCTGCACGTCGGTGGCCAGTCCTGCCAATCCAATATAGAGTCTTTCTCCCATAGGGAAAATCTTCTGGAAGTCTGTGGTCACCATCTGCGCCTGGATCCCGAACCGCCGGTCTGCGGCAATAGCCACGCAGTTCTTCCCCTTCATGGCCATGACGGCCCCACCGTTATAGGACATAATAGACTGGAAGAGAGAAGGTAGCAGGTACTGCTGGGGCTGAGGTTTGAGGTGTGGGGCCTTTGGTGAGGTGTGAGGGGCCTCCTGCACCTTGGGGATCCCCTGAGCCCACCCTGCACATCATGGAGGGACCCCCAGAGCCTTCCCTATGCCTTGGGGGGACATCTGACCCTAGCCTGCACCTTGAGGACCACCCCCTTCCACCTGTTCTGCACTTTGAGGACCCTCCTGAGACCCCACCGCATGTCAGAGACTCCCTTAAGCCCCCTCTGCACCTCAAGGTCCCCCCTTGATCCTTCCTTGCACCTCAGGATCCCCCCCTCCACCTGCTTTGCACCTCAGAGACCCTCCCTGAACCCACCTTGACTCTTCCAACCGTTTCCCTTGAGCCCTTCCCATACCTCAGGGTCCCTCCCCAACCTTTGACTCCCCTCCTCCTTTGAGCCCCCCTCCTTGAGCCACCCCCTCTCCCTCTGAGCCCCACCCACACCTGTGGGTTCCCCCTTGAGCCCCTCTTGCACCTTGGAGACCCTCTCTGGGCCCCTCCCCACCTCAGCTCCCTACCTGAGCCCCCGCCTATGTGTGGGTCCCCTCTTGAGGCCCACCACCACCTCAGGGTCCCCCCTTGAGCCCCTCCTGCACCTTTGAGACCCTCTCTGGGCCCCCCTCACCCTTTGAGTCCCCCCGCAGCTCGCGGACCCTCTTCTCCCTTGCAGACCCCCCCCCCGAGCCCCTTCTACACCTCGGAGTCCCTCCTTGAGCCCCCCCCAGCGCTCACCATGGCTGCAGCTGCACAGACCCCACTCCGCTCGCTGCGCCCCGGAAGCCCCGAGCCGCTGCGCCCGCCCCCCGCCGCTTCCCATTGGCTGCTCGGCTCAGAGCGGGAGGCGCTGACTGGCTGCTCCCCCGGAGGGGCAGCGCTGATTGGCTGCTCCCCTTGCTGGGCCGCGCTGATTGGCTGCGGCGGCGGGGAGGGCGGGAAGGGCGGGGAAATTGACGAGTCATAGCGCGCGGGGCACGCTGGGAAGGTGGCGGACTGCGCGGGTGGGCGGGGCGGGTGTTGGCGTAGCTGGAGGCGGCGGGGAGCGATCCAGCTGTGCGGGGGGGATCCAGCTGTGCGGGGGGGCCTCCCTGTCCTTACAGATGTGTCGGGGGTGGGGGGTAGCACAGCTGGAGGGGTGTGCGGGACGTGACACAGCCTGATGTGGACACAAGGGCCATGGCACAGCTGGATATGCGCACGAGGGCAATTGAACATCTGGATGGATCCGTGGGGCGCAGCACAGCTGGAGGGAAATGTAGGGCATGGCACAGCTGGATATGCACACAGGGGTCGTGGAACAGCTGGATGAGTCCGTGGGGTGTGGCACAGCTGGAGGGAAATGCAGGGCATTGCACAGCTGGATATGCACACAGGGGTCGTGGAACATCTGGAGCGATGTACAGGGCACGACACAGCTGGGTGTGCACACAAGGGTCATGGCACAGCTGGATGTGCCCGAGGGAACCTGGCACAGCTGGAGGGATGTGCAGGGCTCGTCTTGTGGAGGGGAAGGGAAGGGCCCTGGGGAGGAGTGGCTGGTGGTCGATGCCCCATCCCTTCAGGTGTTCACGGCCAGGTTGGATGGAGCTCTGAGCAACCTGCTGTGGGTCAAGATCATTAGAATCATGGAATCACCAGGTTGGAACAGACCCATCGGATCATCAAGTCCAACCATTCCCATCAATCACTAACCCATATCCCTCAGCACCTCGTCCACCCGTCCCTTAAACCCCTCCAGGGAAGGGGACTCAACCCCCTCCCTGGGCAGCCTCTGACAGGGACCAATGACCCTTTCTGTGAAAAATTTTTTCCTAATGTCCAGCCTGAACCTCTCCTGGTGGATCCTGAGGCCATTCCCTTTCGTTCTGTCAGACGAAAGGGGGATTTAAGCTCTGCCAAGGGTTGGATTCCGCCCCCCCCATTCCACACTCCCAGCCTTCTCCTCTCCTGGAGGCGACAGGATGAAAACGGTTTATGTCGGGGAGTGATGTTGTGCCAAAGGGAAGGAGATCCATGTGTTTGGAAACGCTCACAAACGCCTGGTTCCAATGAAAACCTCCAGCCTGCGCCGGGGCGGCTCATCCCCCCGGACCGAGCGCTGGCAGCGTGGCCTCTCCAAGCTGGTTGTGGCCGTAAAGCGTTTTCCACCACCCCCCCCCCAAAATGTTTTCTTGCAGGATTTAAGTCAGAGGCCACGTTCTGCCTGGTGGGAACAACCCATGTGCCAGGGAGAGAAAGAGCGGAGAGGATGGGCAAGGCCCTCAAGGCCTTTTAGTGATTTATAGGGATTTTAGGGATTGGATAGGAATAGTTGGACTCGCTGATCCGGTGGGTCCTTTCCAACCTGGTGATTCTATGATTTGAAGGTGGATTCTGGGCTGTTTTGGTGGTGGTGACGGCTGATCCCCACTGAGCCCCACTTCTCTTTTCCCTTTCCCACCGTGCTCGAGCTCCCAGATTTGGAGCAATTCTGCTGCCGCCGGAGCATTTTGTGGCTCTGGGTTTTGGAAACGCCAGGGATTCTCCTGGCCCGGCTTTGTGCCCTGCGTCAAAACCTTCACTTCATTATTTCTGGTATGAAAATAAACTTAGGGCGAGCGGGGAATGTAAATAGGTTTTACGAGGCTTTGCGAGAGAGAGGAGCTCTGGCGAGGCAGCTTTGGGGCTCCTTTCTGTTTATTTTTAAGGCAAAATATTGGCTCTGGATGGAAAAAAGGCTTCCAAATCTCCGTTTTTAACATCCCAACATATCCTTTCGCTTACAGGAGAAACTGCAGCAGGGACCACAGACAGGGCAGGGATGATTTTGTTCTCACCAAGGTCTGGTTCCCCATCCCTGAGCCCCTTGGAGCCCCCAGGGAGCTCCAGGACCACATCCTGCTCGTTCCCAGCATCTCCCCACCCAGCTCATCCTGGTGAGGATCCCTCCAAAGGGGTGGGAAAAGCCCCACTGAGCCCTTGCGTGGGTGTTTGCGTGGTGAACCCCCTCCTGCCTGCCCCATAGAGGGTTGGGATCGGACACCGCAGCTCCCATCCTCAGCTACAACCTTGGGAAAGGGGGGTCCAGTGCTCAGAAGGATCCATGGGACGTGGGAAAGGAGGGGACAGCAAAGGGAATGGGAAAAAAAAGGAAGGGAAGAAAAATGGGAGGAAAAAGAAGAGGGAGAAATGGAAAATGAAGGGAAGAAAAGAGGGGAAAAGGAATAGGAGGAAAGGAAAGAAAAAAAAAAAGCAAGGGGAGAGAGAATGGAAAAAATAAAGGAGGAAGAAGAAATAGGGTAGGAAAACTAGGAGGAGAGAAAAATGGGAGGAAAGAAAAATGGGAAGGAGGGAGAAAAAAGGCAGGAGGAAGAGGAAGGCAAAAAGGGAAAGGAAGAAGGTAAGACAGTGAGAGAGGGCGGTAAAAAGGCGGTTCCGTCCCTGGGTGGGCTCGAACCACCAACCTTTCGGTTAACAGCCGAACGCGCTAACCGATTGCGCCACAGAGACCGCGCTGAGTGCCGCTTTCGCCGGCCTCGAGTCAGGTGAGCGGCTGGGAGAGCCCCGGGGTACCGGGATGCTGGGGTACCGGGATACTTGGATACGGGGATGCTGGGGTACTGGGATACTTGGATACCGGGATGCTGGGGTACTGGGATACTTGGATACGGGGATGCTGGGGTACTGGGATACTTGGATACCGGGATGCTGGGGTACCGGGATACTTGGATACGGGGATGCTGGGGTACTGGGATACTGAGGTACTGGGATACTGGGGTACCAGGATACTTGGATACGGGGATGCTGGGGTACTGGGATACTTGGATACCGGGATGCTGGGGTACTGGGATACTGGGGTACCGGGATACTTGGATATGGGGATGCGGAGGTACCGGGATACTGGGGTACCAGGGTAGCAGGATACTTGGATACCGGGATGCTGGGATACTGGGATACTGAGGTACTGGGATACTGGGGTACCGGAATGCTGGGGTACCGGGATACTGGGGTGTTGGGGTAGTGGGATACCGGTGTATAGGGATACTGGGGTACCAGGATACCTGTGTACTGGGATACTGGGGTCCCTGGATACTGGGATACCAGGGACCAAGCCCTCCCTTCTTTCCTTCCTTTCTTCCTCCCTCCCCTTTTTCTTCCTTTCCTTTCTTATTTTAAGCCTTTTCCTCCTCACTTCCTTTTTTCCATTTTTTCTGCCTTTTCCCCTCCTCCTTCCCTTTTTTCTTTCCTTCCTTCCTTTTTTACTACCTTTCTTCTTTCCCTTCCTCCCTTCCTTTTTTTCTGTCCCTCTTTCCTTTTTTTCCTACCTTTCTTCTTTTCCTTCCTCCCTTCCTTTTTTCTTTCCCTTTTCCCCTGCCTTTTTTCTTTCCTTTCCTCCTATTCCTCCCCACCCCCCCGCCCCCCTTTTCTTCCCTCCCCTTTCCGTTTCCCCAGGCTGGGATTTTGGGGCCATTTCAGTGGTTTTGGGGGTTCTTTCAGTGGTTTTGGGGGTTCTTTCAGTGGTTTTGGGGGTTCTTTTCTTGAGCACAATGCGTGGGGCTCCTGGGGGACGGGGATGGAGATGGGGGGATGGAGATGGGGGGGAATCGTATCCCGGGGGTGGGCGGAGCGGTTTGAGGAGTTTTGGGGGGGGGGGGCGTGTTTCCAATCTCAGCCCCTCACTCCCCTCCTCCACACACGCACCCCCCCCCCCCAAGGAATGAGGTCACGTGACGCGGGGCGGAGCCTGGCTGGAGGAGGGGAAAAAATAAGAAAAAAAAAAAAAAAAGGGAGGAAAAAAAAATAAAAGAGGGAAAAAAAAAAAAGAAAAGGAGGAGGAAGGAGGGGAGAAAAAAAAATAAAAAGAAGGGAGGGAAAGGAAGGAGACACACAAAAAAAAAAAAAAAAGGCCCCGACTGCCACCACCGAACGGAGCCGCCACCAGGTAGGGATGCGGTCGGGACCCCCCCAAACCGGGTGTTTTCCCCCCCCCCCCGCCTTCCAACCCCTTTTTTCTCCACGTTCAAGATGGCCGATGGCCTCCTCCCCCCCCGCTTTGTGCTTGGGAACCCCCCCCGGGAACGGGGGGCACCGGCACCGAGCTCTGACACCCCCGGTTACCGGCTCCCCCCCCCCCCCCCCCCCGGAGCGCCGAACCGGAGCGGCGTGGATCGAGGGAAACGGGGGGGGGGGGGGGAGGAAAGCTGTGGGGGGAACCCCAACCCCAAATCCTGGGGTTTCCCCCCCAAAATGAAGCGGGGGAGGCTGCCCCCCCCCGCCTTTCCTGGGGTCCCGCGTGTCCGCGCCCCGGGGTGTCACATTGGGTGTCATATTGGGTGTCACGTCGGGGCTGGGGAGGGATGTGGATGCAAAGATTGGTGGCTGTCGGGTGTCACACGCCAAGGGGACAGGGAGTCGAGGGGTGTGGACACGTGTACGTGTGTCCTTTGCATGTGTCACGCGTGTCCGTGCCCCGTGGGTGTCACAGCGGGTGCCACGTTGGGTGTCACATCAGGTATCACATTGGGTGTCACATCGGGTATCACATTGGGTGCCACGTAGGGTGTCACATCAGGTACCAAATTGGGTGCCACGGGTGTCACATCAGGTATCGCATAGGCTGTCACATCGGATATCGTATTGGGTGCTATGTTGGGTGTCACATCAGGTATCACATTGGGTGTAACGTCGGGTGTCACGTCGGGGCTGGGGAGGGATGTGGATGCAAAGATTGGTGCCCATCGGGTGTCACACGCCAAGGGGACAGGGAGTCGGGGTGGGGGTGAACACGTGTACGTGTGTCCTTTGCATGTGTCACACGTGTCCATACCCCATGGGTGTCACAACGGGTGCCACGTTGGGTGTCACATCAGGTATCACATTGGGTGCCACGTAGGGTGTCACATTGGTTGCCACGGTGGGTGTCACATCAGGTACCAAATTGGGTGCCACGGGTGTCACATCAAGTATCGCATAGGCTGTCACATCAGATATCATATTGGGTGCTATGTTGGGTGTCACATCAGGTATCACATAGGGTGTCACATCAGGTATCACATAGGGTGTCACATCAGGTATCATATCGGGTATCAAATCCAGTGTCACATCAGGTATCACATCAGGTATCACATTGGGTGTCACGTCGGGGCTGGGGAGGGATGTGGATGCAAAGAGTGGTGCCCGTTGGGTGTCACACGCCAAGGAGACTGGAATTCGGGGGGTGTGGACACGTGTACGTGTGTCCTTTGCATGTGTCACGCGTGTCCGTGCCCCGTGGGTGTCACAGCGGGTGCCACGTTGGGTGTCACATCAGGTATCACATTGGGGGTCACATTGGGTATCACATTGGGTGCCACGTAGGGTGTCACATCAGGTATCACATTGGGTGCCACATTGGGTGTCACATCAGGTATCCTGTTGGGTGTCACATCAGGTACCAAATTGGGTGCCACGGGTGTCACATCAGGTATCGCATAGGCTGTCACATCGGATATCGTATTGGGTGCTATGTTGGGTGTCACATCAGGTATCACATAGGGTGTCACATCAGGTATCATATCGGGTATCAAATCCAGTGTCACATCAGGTATCACATTGGGTGTCACGTCGGGGCTGGGGAGGGAGGTGGATGCAAAGATTGGTGCCCATCGGGTGTCACACGCCAAGGGGACAGGGAGTCGGGGTGGGGGTGAACACGTGTACGTGTGTCCTTTGCATGTGTCACACGTGTCCATACCCCATGGGTGTCACAGCGGGTGCCACGTTGGGTGTCACATCAGGTATCACATTGGGGGTCACATTGGGTATCACATTGGGTGCCACGTTGGGTGTCACATCAGGTATCGTATTGGGTGTCACATCAGGTATCACATAGGGTGTCACATCAGGTATCATATCGGGTATCAAATCCAGTGTCACATCAGGTATCACATTGGGTATCACATTGGGTGCCACATTGGGTGTCACATCAGGTACCAAATTGGGTGTCACATCAGGTACCAAATTGGGTGCCACGGGTGTCACATCAGGTATCGCATAGGCTGTCACATCGGATATCGTATTGGGTGCTATGTTGGGTGTCACATCAGGTATCACATTGGGTGTAACGTCGGGTGTCACGTCGGGGCTGGGGAGGGATGTGGATGCAAAGATTGGTGCCTGTCGGGTGTCACACGCCAAGGGGACAGGGAGTCGGGGGGGGTGGACACGTGTACATGTGTCCTTTGCATGTGTCACACGTGTCTGTGCCCCATGGGTGTCACAGCGGGTGCCACGTTGGGTGTCACATCAGGTATCACATTGGGGGTCATGTTGAGTGTCACATTGAGTGTCACATTGGGTATCACATTGGGTGCCACGGTGGGTGTCACATCAGGTACCAAATTGGGTGCCACGGGTGTCACATCAAGTATCGCATAGGCTGTCACATCGGATATCATATTGGGTGCTATGTTGGGTGTCACATCAGGTATCATATCGGGTATCAAATCCAGTGTCACATCAGGTATCACATAGGGTGTCACATCAGGTATCATATCGGGTATCAAATCCAGTGTCACATCAGGTATCACATAGGGTGTCACATCAGGTATCATATCGGGTATCAAATCCAGTGTCACATCAGGTATCACATTGGGTGTCACGTCGGGGCTGGGGAGGGATGTGGATGCAAAGAGTGGTGCCCGTCGGGTGTCACACACCAAGGGGACTGGGATTCGGGGGGTGTGGACACGTGTACGTGTGTCCTTTGCATGTGTCACATGTGTCCGTGCCCCGTGGGTGTCACAGCGGGTGCCACGTTGGGTGTCACATCAGGTATCACATTGGGGGTCACATTGGGTATCACATTGGGTGCCACGTTGGGTGTCACATCAGGTATCACATTGGGTGTCACATTGGGTATCACATTGGGTGCCACGTAGGGTGTCACATCAGGTATCACATTGGGTGCCACATTGGGTGTCACATCAGGTATCCTGTTGGGTGTCACATCAGGTACCAAATTGGGTGCCACGGGTGTCACATCAGGTATCGCATAGGCTGTCACATCGGATATCGTATTGGGTGCTATGTTGGGTGTCACATCAGGTATCACATAGGGTGTCACATCAGGTATCATATCGGGTATCAAATCCAGTGTCACATCAGGTATCACATTGGGTGTCACGTCGGGGCTGGGGAGGGATGTGGATGCAAAGATTGGTGCCCGTCGGGTGTCACACGCCAAGGGGACAGGGAGTCGGGGGTGGGGGTGAACACGTGTACGTGTGTCCTTTGCATGTGTCACACGTGTCCATACCCCATGGGTGTCACAGCGGGTGCCACGTTGGGTGTCACATCAGGTATCACATTGGGGGTCACATTGGATATCACATTGGGTGCCACGTTGGGTGTCACATCAGGTATCATATTGGGTGTCACATCAGGTGTCACATAGGGTGTCACATCAGGTGTCACATAGGGTGTCACATCAGGTGTCACATAGGGTGTCACATCAGGTATCAAATTGGGTGCCACGTTGGGTGTCACATCAGGTATCACATTGGGTATCATATTGGGTGTCACATCAGGTGTCACGTTGGGGCTGGGGAGGGATGTGGACACAAAGGTTGGTGCCCGTCGGGTGTCACGCACCACAGGGACAGGGTGTCGGGGGATGTGGACACGTGTGTGTGTGTCCCCTACCTGGCTGGGGACCCAGGGGGTGTGGACACACAAGTCCGTGCCCATCGCGTGTCTGTGCCCACCAGGTGTGACGCGCCACGGGGATGGGGGGGGTGTGAACACGTCTGTCTCTGCCAGGTGGGTCACTGTGGCTTGGGGACATAGAGAGTGGACACGTGTGGCCATGCCATGTGGGTGTCACACACTCTGGGGACGGAGAAGGTGGACACGAGGGTCTTTGATCCTCATGAGCTTGTGCCGGGCAAGTGTCACGGGCCACGGGGACGGGATGGGGGGTGTGTATGGACACAGTGTCTGTGCCCACCGCGTGTCACGTGCCGTAGGGACAGGGAGGGTTGTAGACACGTGTGTCCATGTCCCCCAGCCGGTCTTCTCTTCCCACTGTTTCACTCCTCAGCAGCCCCGCTGCCCTTGTCCCGCACCCCGAAGAGTCCCGGTTTTGCTCCTTTATTCCCTGGAGGGTCCCACGGGGAGGGGGAAGCAGGGAGAGTCCGAATTATCTGTGACTTTGAAACGTCCTTCCCCATCTGGGGATTTTGGGGAGGGAGGCGACATCAGGGCCACCGCCCAGGAGATAAAAGCAGCCAAATGCACCCCGAAATGCAGCCAGGAGATGCCAGGCTGAAAGCTGAGCCTGGGGAGGGGGCTTCCACACCCCCTGCTGCCCCCCCTGTTGCAACCATCCAACCCAGTCCTCATGGTGGCTCCATCCCTGCAGTGTCCCCATCCCTACATCATCTCCCTCCCAGTCTCTGTGATGGCTCCATCCCTGCAACATCTCCATCCCAATCCGCATGGTGTCTCCATCCCAGTCCCTGTGGTGTCTCCATCCTGGTCCCTGTGGTGTCTCCATCCCTGCAACTTCTCCATCCCAGTCCCCGTGGTGTCTCCATCCCAGTCCCTGTGGTGTCTCCATCCCAGTCCCTGTGGTGTCTCCATCCCAATCCGCATGGTGTCTCCATCCTGGTCCCCGTGGTGTCTCCATCCTGGTCCCTGTGGTGTCTCCATCCCTGCAACTTCTCCATCCCAGTCCCTGTGGTGTCTCCATCCCAGTCCCCGTGGTGTCTCCATCCCAGTCCCTGTGGTGTCTCCATCCCAGTCCCTGTGGTGTCTCCATCCCGGTCCCCGTGGTGTCTCCATCCTGGTCCCCGTGGTGTCTCCATCCTGGTCCCTGTGGTGTCTCCATCCCAGTCCCCGTGGTGTCTCCATCCCTGCATGATCTCCATCCCAGTCCCTGTGGTGTCTCCATCCCAGTCCCCATGGTGTCTCCATCCTGGTCCCTGTGGTGTCTCCATCCCTGCAACTTCTCCATCCCAGTCCCCATGGTGTCTCCCTCGCATCCCCGTGGTGTCTCCCTCCCATCCCCATGGTGTCTCCCTCCCATCCCCATGGTGTCTCCCTCCCATCCTCATGATGTCTCCATCCCATTCCCCATGGTGTCTCCATCCCATTCCCCATGGTGTCTCCATCCCATCCCTGTGGTATCTCCCTCCCATCCCCATGGTGTCTCCCTCCCATCCCCATGGTGTCTCCATCCCATTCCCCATGGTGTCTCCATCCCAGCCCTGTGGTGTCTCCCTCCCATCCCCGTGGTGTCCCTGTTGCTGTTTGCACACCCTGGCGCTGCCATCACGCCCACGCTCATTCACACACACACACATCGGGTTCCTTCTCCCTCTCCCATCGCCTCGGATGGTTGTAATAATATTCTGGCTCCTCTCCAAGTATTGGGGTTGCCATGGAAACAATAAAACTGCAGCGATTTCAAGGCCCTGGCTCCGTTCTCTTTCCCATCGGAGAGGTGGAAGTGCCGGAGCGATTCCCGCGTGGCTCTTCCCTGTGGCCCGTGTGTGCACCCACCCCGGCGGGTGCCGCGGGCACGTGGCCAGCACCGGGCTCGGGAATTTCTATAGACACCTCCAGGCTGTGGCTGGAAATGCCTTTTCCATTGAAGAAATCGAACATGCACTTTGTGTGTGTGTGTGTGTGCAGCGTGTGTGTGCTCAGCCTGGGTGCTGCGGGCAAGGGGCTGGGTAACAGGGGGGGATTTGTCCCCGCTCAGAGGTGTCCCAGCATGGGAGGGACCAATTTGGGGATCCCTAAGATGAGGCAGAGGGAGCGTGGCACTGCTATGGGGCTGGGGGCTGCGTGGGTGCTGCTTGCACCCCCCGAAACGCAGGGCTGGGGCTGCCCCTGTGCTCCCAGCCCCAAGCTTGACTCCTCTAGGGGGGCGCTCAGCACCCCAACGCTACCTTGAATTTGTTTCTTAATGAGTGAAGTGGGTCCCGCGGGTTCTGTCCTTGCACCAAGTGGCTCTTGAGGGAGATCTCGGGTGTTTCCCTGCAGGGAGGATCCGCCGCGGCGCTGCTCCAAAATGCACAGGACCACCAGGATAAAGATCACCGAGCTCAACCCCCACCTGATGTGTGCCTTGTGCGGAGGTTACTTCATAGACGCCACCACCATCGTGGAGTGTCTGCATTCCTGTGAGTGTCCTGGCACCCAAGGGTGCCCCGAGCCCTGGGAAGAGCGGCCGTGCCACGCCGAGACCCTCCCTCGGTTCCCAAACCCATCCTGATTTGGGTTTTGTTGCCACGTGGAGCTGCAGGGTTGATCCCGTGCTTTGTGGGTGGGGTGGGTGAGCAGGGTTCTGACCCTGAGCTGGTTTTGGGGTCTGGGGTGCTTCACCGGGCTGACACAGGGCTCTACCCCCTCGTCTGTCTGTCTGCTCGCACCCCAAAACCCTCCCTCAGTGCCCAAATCCATCCTGCCTTGTTGCTGCATGGACCTGTGAGGTCGATCTCATGCCGTGGGAATGAGGTGAGCAACCAAAATCCCAGCCCCAAGCTGGTTTTTGGGCTGTGGGATGCCTTACTGGGCTTGCACAGGGACTCTACCCCCTAGTCTGTCCATCCATCCATCCATCCATCCATCCATCCATCCATCCATCCATCCATCCATCCATCCATCCAATCCATCCATCCATCCACCCAATTCATCCATCCATCCATCCAATCCATCCATCCATCCACTCACGCTGAATCTCTCTGAACAGTCTGCAAAACCTGCATCGTTCGCTACCTGGAGACGAACAAGTACTGCCCCATGTGTGATGTCCAAGTGCACAAAACCAGACCCCTTCTCAGCATCAGGTGAGTTTTTTTGGGGGGTTCCCCATGCGCCGTGCCCCTGCATCGCCGAGCCCTGGGCTCGTGTTGGTGCAGGCTGTGCCTGCTCTGGGGAGCAGCCCTGGACACCCCGGTCTGAATGGAAACTGCCTAGAGGAGAAGGACATGGGGGGGCTGGTTGACAGCGACTGACCATGAGCCAGCAGTGGCCCAGGTGGCCAAGAAGGCCAATGGCATCTTGGCTTGGATCTGAAACGGCGTGACCAGCAGGTCCAGGGAGGTTCTTCTCCCTCTGGACTCGGCACTGGGGAGACCGCTCCTCGAATCCTGGGGTCAGTTCTGGGCCCCTCACCACAAGAAGGATGTTGAGGCTCTGGAACGAGTCCAGAGAAGAGCAACGAAGCTGGGGAAGGGGCTGGAGAACAAGAGGAGCATCTGAGAGAGCTGGGGGTGTTTAGGCTGGAGAAGAGGAGGCTGAGGGGAGACCTCGTTGCTCTCTCCAACTACCTGAGAGGAGGTTGTGGAGAGGAGGGAGCTGGGCTCTTCTCCCAAGTGACAGGACGAGAGGGAATGGCCTCAAGCTCCACCAGGGGAGGTTCAGGATGGACATTAGGAAAAAATTTTTCATGGAAAGGGTCATTGGTCCCTGTCAGAGGCTGCCCAGGGAGGGGGTTGAGTCCCCTTCCCTGGAGGGGTTTAAGGGACGGGTGCATGAGGTGCTGAGGGACATGGGTTAGTGATTGATGGGAGTGGTTGGACTCGATGATCCGATGGGTCTCTTCCAACCTGGTGGTTCTATGATTCTATGACCCCGTGGGGACGATGCCGCGGCCCTCGAGGGACGCTGGGGTAGCAGCACCAGGTTGGACACGCGGTGGCGTGGGTGAAAGGTGCTCGGCCGGGGTGGCTTCGCGCCGGCTCTGCCCTGGCCTCGCGTCTGGCTGGGAAAGCCAGACACATCCCGTCAGCTGTGGAATTGGCTCTGCAGGTGGTTGGCATAGAAACCGTGAAAGGCTGCAATACATCACTCAGCTCTTTTTTTTCCTCTCCTTTTTTTCTCCATGTAAATCTGTCTCTGTAGTAACACTTTTTCCACCTCTTTTTTTTTTTTTTTTTTTATCCTGCCTTGGTTCACTATGAAATATTTACACTCCAGCTCCCACGGCTCCCGCACCGAAACATCCCTGAGTGTGTGTGAAGCCGGATACGCAGACGGGAACCGTGCTCTCCGGCAGCCCCAAACGCATCCCCTTGGGTCTCAAGAGTAGGGATTGTGTGACACTTGTGGGCAGAGGCGATGCTGCAGGGTCTGATCCAGAGATGCTACCATTAAAAAAAAAATCATTTACACCACCAAGGAGCTCGCTCTTCCCTTTCCTCCCCGAAAAACACAAGCTCCGAGCGTGATGCCGTGCGGTACCAAGGATGCTGGCACCGCATCCCACGTGCCACTCCGGCTCCCACCCAGTGCTGAGTAATTAAGCTGCCAATCAAGCGGCCGAGGTTGTTTTTTTAATTAGCTTGCTGTAAATTATAAAGCAAATTCTCTGGGTCTGCGTTATAAATAAAATCACAGCGGGGCCCCATGAACCGGAGTGACATCACTGAGGAGTTAGGCATGAAAGGGCTAAAAATAATATAGGGTACGGTCATTTGTTTTTCTTTAACATAAAGGCCTTTTTATAAAAATGGAAATAATTGCAGATCTAATTTACTTTTCACCAGTCCCACCGCTCCTGTTTTGGGTTTGGGGTTGGGTTTTTTTATCCGGCTGAGCTGCTGATTTTCAGTTGTGCCGGATGCTCTGCCTGGTCCGAGCCTTCCAGCAAAACCCCATTCCTGGCTCTCTGCTTCCCCCGTTCCCCAAGGGTTTTAGAGGCTCCTACCTTGAGATGCTCACATTTTAGGGAACGCGCTCTGCTTCCCTGTAGAGCGGCACCCGCTGTCCCACCAGCCTTCCAGCAGGAAAATCAAAGCCTGAGCTGGGGCCAAATCCAAAAATGGGATGCAAATTAAAACTCATAGAAACATTTGCTGATAGATGGTGGGTTTCGGTAAGTTCTCAGTGTGGTTTTGTAATCCTTTTAACTACTGATCCTGCTGTCAGCATCCCTAGCAGTTAAACGGACTTTTGACGTGGTTTTCTTTCTTTTTCCAGAGTGGCGAGTGCGAGGGTGGACGGGTTTGGATATGAGACAGGGCTGTGGCATCGTTATGGGATGGGGAGCAGGGCTGTGGCATCGCTATGGGATGGGGAGCAGGGCTGTGGCATCGCTATGGGATGGAGAGCAGGGCTGTGGCATCGCTATGGGATGGGGAGCAGGGCTGTGGCATCGCTATGGGATGGGGAGCAGGGCTGTGGCATCGCTATGGGATGGGGAGCAGGGCTGTGGCATCATTATGGGATGGGGAGCAGGGCTGTGGCATCGCTATGGGATGGAGAGCAGGGCTGTGGCATCGCTATGGGATGGGGAGCAGGGCTGTGGCATCGCTATGGGATGGAGAGCAGGGCTGTGGCATCGCTATGGGATGGAGAGCAGGGCTGTGGCATCGCTATGGGATGGGGAGCAGGGCTGTGGCATCGCTATGGGATGGAGAGCAGGGCTGTGGCATCATTATGGGATGGAGAGCAGGGCTGTGGCATCGTTATGGGATGGGGAGCAGGGCTGTGGCATCGTTATGGGATGGAGAGCAGGGCTGTGGCATCGCTATGGGATGGGGAGCAGGGCTGTGGCATCGCTATGGGATGGGGAGCAGGGCTGTGGCATCGCTATGGGATGGGGAGCAGGGCTGTGGCATCACTATGGGATGGAGAGCAGGGCTGTGGCGTTGTTATGGGATGGAGAGCAGGGCTGTGGCATCGCTATGGGATGGGGAGCAGGGCTGTGGCATCGCTATGGGATGGGGAGCAGGGCTGTGGCATCACTATGGGATGGAGAGCAGGGCTGTGGCATCACTATGGGATGGAGAGCAGGGCTGTGGCATTGTTATGGGATGGAGAGCAGGGCTGTGGCGTTGTTATGGGATGGAGAGCAGGGCTGTGGCATCGCTATGGGATGGAGAGCAGGGCTGTGGCATTGTTATGGGATGGGGAGCAGGGCTGTGGCATTGTTATGGGATGGGGAGCAGGGCTGTGGCATCGCTATGGGATGGAGAGCAGGGCTGTGGCATCGTTATGGGATGGGGAGCAGGGCTGTGGCATCGCTATGGGATGGAGAGCAGGGCTGTGGCATCGCTATGGGATGAGGAGCAGGGCTGTGGCATCGCTATGGGATGGAGAGCAGGGCTGTGGCATCATTATGGGATGGAGAGCAGGGCTGTGGCATCGCTATGGGATGGGGAGCAGGGCTGTGGCATCGCTATGGGATGGGGAGCAGGGCTGTGGCATCGTTATGGGATGGGGAGCAGGGCTGTGGCATCGCTATGGGATGCAGAGCAGGGCTGTGGCATCGTTATGGGATGGGGAGCAGGGCTGTGGCATCGTTATGGGATCGAGAGCAGGGCTGTGGAATCGTTATGGGATGGGGAGCAGGGCTGTGGCATCGCTATGGGATGGGGAGCAGGGCTGTGGCATCGCTATGGGATGGGGAGCAGGGCTGTGGCATCGTTATGGGATGGGGAGCAGGGCTGTGGCATCGCTATGGGATGGGGAGCAGGGCTGTGGCATCGTTATGGGATGGAGAGCAGGGCTGTGGCATCGCTATGGGATGGGGAGCAGGGCTGTGGCATCGCTATGGGATGGGAAGCAGGGCTGTGGCATCGCTATGGGATGGAGAGCAGGGCTGTGGCATCATTATGGGATGGGGAGCAGGGCTGTGGCATCGCTATGCGATGGGGAGCAGGGCTGTGGCATCGTTATGGGATGGGGAGCAGGGCTGTGGCATCGCTATGGGATGGAGAGCAGGGCTGTGGCATCGTTATGGGATGGGGAGCAGGGCTGTGGCATCGCTATGGGATGGAGAGCAGGGCTGTGGCATCGTTATGGGATGGGGAGCAGGGCTGTGGCATCGCTATGGGATGGGGAGCAGGGCTGTGGCATCGCTATGGGATGGGGAGCAGGGCTGTGGCATCGCTATGGGATGGAGAGCAGGGCTGTGGCATCATTATGGGATGGAGAGCAGGGCTGTGGCATCGCTATGGGATGGGGAGCAGGGCTGTGGCATCGCTATGGGATGGGGAGCAGGGCTGTGGCATCGCTATGGGATGTGGAGCAGGGCTGTGGCATCGCTATGGGATGGGGAGCAGGGCTGTGGCATCATTATGGGATGGGGAGCAGGGCTGTGGCATCGTTATGGGATGGAGAGCAGGGCTGTGGCATCGCTATGGGATGGGGAGCAGGGCTGTGGCATCGCTATGGGATGGGGAGCAGGGCTGTGGCATCGTTATGGGATGGGGAGCAGGGCTGTGGCATCGTTATGGGATGGGGAGCAGGGCTGTGGCATCATTATGGGATGGGGAGCAGGGCTGTGGCATCGTTATGGGATGGGGAGCAGGGCTGTGGCATCGCTATGGGATGGGGAGCAGGGCTGTGGCATCGCTATGGGATGGAGAGCAGGGCTGTGGCATCGTTATGGGATGGGGAGCAGGGCTGTGGCATCGTTATGGGATGGGGAGCAGGGCTGTGGCATAGTTATGGGATAGGGAGCTGGGGCTCTGTGCCAGGAGTCCCAGGAGGGAGGCAGTGCTCAGGGTGACCGGGGGCTTTCAGCAGCCCAAGGAATCAGGCTGCTCCCTAATCCAGTGTTTTCTCTCTCTTTTCCTATTTATTTTGCTCCCCTAGGTCAGACAAAACCCTCCAGGACATCGTGTACAAGCTGGTCCCGGGGCTTTTCAAAGGTACAGCCATGGAAAGTTGGAATTGTCGGGGGGGGTTTGGGGTTGTAATGCGCTCCCACCCTACCAGGGAAAGTGGTTCCCCAGATTTCGTGCTGCCCACACGCTCCTCTCCCTGCACAACGGGGACAGCAGGAAAATGAACGCATGGTGTGAAAAGACAGGGATGGATCCACCTGGATAGAGCCCGTCTGCGTTCCATCAACCCAGGGATGAACCCTGGAAGGCAAAGCTGGGAGCAGGAGCTGTGGGTTTGCTCTCCAAGTGCCTCCTCATCCTTGAGGGGAGTAAGTGTTGGGGTCTGCATGTATGGAAAGACTGGGGGCAGGCGAGGCCATTCCCACAGCTGCAGATTTGCAGCTGCTCACAGGGTTTTACTGGTTTGACTCGACTGCTCTTACTGGAGCTGCTGCTCTCCCATGGGTCACTCGGCACCAGGCAGCTTGTGATTGAATGACCAGCACGTTCGACAATCTGAGCCTTCCTTGCGCCCTCGGTGTGATTCTTTTTCCTCCTCCCTTCTCCCACAGATGAGATGAAGAGGCGGCGCGACTTCTATGCAGCGTACCCCATGGCAGAGGGTGAGTGCCAGCCCCGGGGACCCCCCTCGCCCTGGCTTTGTCCCCTCCCAACATCTGATCTTCTCCCTCCCTCTGCTCCCGCAGTTCCCAACGGCTCCAACGAAGACCGCGGGGAGGTCTCTGAGCAGGACAAGGCGAACCTGACGGATGATGAGATCGTCAGCCTGTCCATAGAGTTTTACGAAGGGTCCAGGTATGACCTCCTGGCTGCTGGGTGTGGGGTTGTGGATAAACTCTCACCTCCTCTTCCCGTTTGGGAGACGGAGCTGAGATGCGAGGTGGTGATGGCCCCTGCTTGGGGCTCAGCATCTCCTGGGGTGCTCGAATGGACAGAGAAGGACCCAAACCCCATCTGACCTGGTCCCCCATCCTGCCATCCTCTGTGGACGCTTGCTATGACCTCGTGGTTCCCACCTCGTCCCTCCCCGGGCAGGCAGGGGAAGGCTCCTTTCCTGGTAGCATCCCCAGGGCTGGTGGTGGCCTCCGAGGATGTCATTGTTCCCTGGATCAGGGTTCAGTGGGAGGCAGGGAACGCGGCAGCCTGGGCAGTGGTTGCAGGGCACTGGATCCAATCCAGCAACCTTGGGCGTGTGTCTGTTCAACACGGTGAAGCCAAAGCTTGGCTGTTTCCCTTTGTAGCCCCTCCATGAACAGCACTTCTGGTGGGTTATTTTTCCTCTCTGCCTTTTTATTCCTCCATAAACTTCATCTGGCGTCTGCTTTTCTCTCCCCAGAGAGGAGAAGAAAGGGACCGTCGAGAACGGGGACCTGGAGCCAGAGAAGGTGGGTGTAGTGGGATCATGGCATGGAGAACCCCGTGTCCATCTGCCTCCTGGGCATTTTGGGGGCAGGGATCAGGAGGGCACCTGAAACCACCTGCTGAAGGAGGTGGGAACTGCACGGTGGATTCTCAGCAACGGTGGATTCTCAGCAACACCTTTCCTGCTGTGTTCCCAGAAGAATGGGGTGCGGTTCCTGCGCTGTCCGGCTGCGATGACCGTCATGCACCTGGCCAAGTTCCTCCGCAACAAGATGGACGTTCCCAGCAAGTACAAGGTGAGTGTGGGTCCGGGGTTCACTCGCCGCTCAGCTTTGGGTTGGGATCTGCTCGCCTCCTGGCTTTGGGTTGGGATTCACTTGTTCCCTGGCTTTGGGTTGGAGACCACTCGCTACCTGGCTTTCAGATGGGATCCGCTCACTCTCTGGCTTTGGGTTGGGATCTGCTTGCTGCCCAGCCTTGAGTTGGGATCCGCTCACTACCCAGTGTTCATAGAATCACAGAATCACCAGGCTGGAAAAGACCCACGGGATCATCGAGTCCAACCATTCCCATCAATCACTAACCCATGTCCCTCAGCACCTCGTCCACCCGTCCCTTAAACTCCTCCAGGGAAGGGGACTCAACCCCCTCCCTGGGCAGCCTCTGCCAGGGACCAACGACACTTTCCGTGAAATATTTCTTCCTGATGTCCATCCTGAACCTCCCCTGGTGGAGCTTGAGGCCATTCCCTCTCGTCCTGTCCCCTGTCCCTTGGGAGAAGAGCCCAGCTCCCTCCTCTCCACAACCTCCTCTCAGGGAGTTGGAGAGAGCAATGAGATCTCCCCTCAGCCTCCTCTTCTCCAGGATAAACACCCCCAGCTCTCTCAGCCGCTCCTCTTGTTCTCCAGCCCCTTCACCAACTTTCTTTTGACCAGGATCCACTCAGTGCCCAGGTTTGGGTCAGGATCCACTCACCACCGGCTTTCAGAGCTCCCTGTTGGGCTCGGAGTCGCCGATGCCGATTTGGCCGTAAAACTCCCTGCAAGGAGGTTGTGGAGAGGAGGGAGCTGGGCTCTTCTCCCAAGGGACAGGGGACAGGACGAGAGGGAATGGCCTCAAGCTCCACCAGGGGAGGTTCAGGCTGGACATTAGGAAAAGATTTTTCACAGAAAGTGTCATTGGTCCCTGTCAGAGGCTGCCCAGGGAGGGGGTTGAGTCCCCTTCCCTGGAGGGGTTTAAGGGACGGGTGGACGAGGTGCTGAGGGACGTGGGTTAGTGATTGATGGGAACGGTTGGACTCGATGATCCGCTGGGTCTCTTCCAACCTGGTGATTCTATGATTCTATCTCATCCCCCCTGCTGCGAACACCCCGAGCTTCGCCCTCTCCAGCATCTCCCGGCAGCTCAGGCTTTGCAGGATCCATCCCTTAGACTGACCCGCGACCTTGATCCGGTGTGGGCATCCCCGGCTCTGGGAGAGGCGTCTGGGGACGGCAAAGCCCCCGATGCCCCCCGAGCGGCTCCCGGGGGCCTCTCTGCCCCCCAGGCCGGGGTCTGACACCGTGTCCCGAACCAGGTGGAGGTGCTCTACGAAGACGAACCCCTGAAGGAGTATTACACCCTGATGGACATCGCCTACATCTACCCCTGGAGGAGGGTAAGTGGAGCTGCCCCTGCCCACCGCGGGCACCGGTGCCAGGAGGGGAGCTGGGAAACGCCGTCCTTGAGGGGAAGGTTTAGAAAGCTTTAAATTTGAAGGACCTAACTTAAAAAAAACATGAAGAATTTAAAAATCTGCGTAGCATAAAATTGAAGGACTTAAAATATGAATAACTTGAAAATTTAAGAATTAAATATTTGAATAGCTTAAAAATTTGAATAGCTTAAAAATTTGAATAACTTAAAAATCTGAATAACTTAAATCTGAAGAACTTTAAATCTGAAGGACTTTAAATCTGAAGAACTTAAAATCTGAAGAACTTAAAAACTTAAGAATTAAAAATCTGAAGAACTTAAAATTTGAAGAACTTAAAAACTTAAGAATTAAAAATCTGAAGAACTTAAAAACTTAAGAATTAAAAATCTGAATAGCTTAAAAATTTGAATAACTTAAAACTGAAGAACTTAAAATCTGAAGAACTTAAAAACCTGAATAACTTCAAACTGAAGAACGTAAAATCTGAAGAACTTAAAAACTTAAGAACTGAAGAACTTAAAAACTTAAGAATTAAAAAATCTGAAGAACTTAAAAATCTGAACAACTTAAAACTGAAGAACTTTAAATCTGAAGAACTTAAAATCTTAAAATTTAAGAACTTAATAATGGAAGAATTTAAAAATGAAGACCTAAATATGAACTTAAAATCTGGATAACTTTAAAATGGAAGAATTTAAACTCTAAATAGCTTAACTATCTGAACAACTTAAACGTTGAAGAACTCAAAAAATTGAAGAACGTAAAATCTGGATAACTTAAAAATTGAGGAATTTCAAATTGGAGTAACTTAAAAATGGAAGAATTTCAAATCTGAGGAACTTAAATATGGAAGAATTTTAAATCTGAGTAACTTAAAAATGGAAGAATTTCAAATCTGAGGAACTTAAATATGGAAGAATTTCAACTCTGAGTAACTTAAAAACTGAAGAACTTAACATCTGAGGAACTTAAAGGTTGAAAATGCTAAAAATATTGGAGCGCGTCAGCCAGTTAACCCTTGAAGTGCCACCTCCTCGTGGAGGCATTTGTCCAGGTGGGTTCTTTGGCGTCCCCGGTGCCGTCGGGAGGGCTGGTGGCCGCGGTGCCGTCATGGCACAGGGTGCTGGGTGCCACCCTCCTGCCCCCGTCCCTCTTGCAGAACGGTCCCTTGCCTCTGAAATACCGCGTCCAACCCACCTGCAAGCGGCTGAAGCTCTCGCAGCCGCCCGCCTCCGAATGCACCAACACCAGCGGCGCCTCCGAGTGCGAATCGGTCAGCGACAAAGCCCACAGCCCCGCCACGCTGCCCGCCACCTCCTCCTCGCTGCCCAGCCCCGCCACCCCATCCCACGGCTCCCCCAGCTCCGGCACCGGCCCCGCGCTCAACGGCACCTCGAACTGCCACCCGCTGCCACCCACCGCCAGCCGGTGCCGCAAAACGACTCTCAACGGCAGCACGGCCTCTGCTTTGACCTAAGCCGTCCACTCAACGGGGACTCCTGCCTGGGTTTTATATATATCTATATATATTATATAGATACGTATATAAATATCTATGTGTACATAGCAAGAAAAAAAAAAAAATTATACATACTTATTTTCTATTGATTGACCAGATTAATTTAAAATGCAAAGAAGACACATAAATGTGGTTGAATATTTTTAAATGCTTTTTTTTTTTGTTTGTTTGTTTTGAGGGGTTCGGTTTTAACTGATGTAAAGCTGCATGCCGGATCCGGGAGCCCCACGGGCTCGGTTTTCTCTAATGCTTTTCCCTCTCCTCCCCATCCCTCTCCCCTCACGCCCGCTCGGAGCGAGACGGGGTGGTGAGTGGGGACTCCCGGCTGCACAGGTAAGGGCCAAGCACAGGTAAGGGCCAAGCACAGAAGCCAAAAAACTGCCTCCCAGCCCCACTGTGTCCTGGTTTTTTAGCTTTTTTGGCCTTTTTTTTGAGGGGGGGTGGTTTAGCCCCAGGGCTGGTGCCTGTGGCTGGCTGGGATCGCCAGTCCATTTGTTGGCGTCGAGCATCGCTCGCCGGCGCTGCCGCCGCCGTTTCCCCTCGCTGGGCGTGTGTTTCTGTGTCTCTTTTGCTTCCCCTGTGTGGTCTCTGGATGCTGTTTCAGGCTCTGCTCTAACCCAGACGCTTCCCTTCGTGCGCAGTAAGTAGGTTCTTCGTTTTCTTGTCCCCCCAGTGATGCTTGCGACGTGGTGGTGACAGAGGCAGGAGCGCAAACCCCACTGGATATTGGGATTTTTTTTCCCTTTCCGAGGGTGCTGCCTCCTCCGTGGGGCAGACGAGCAGCGCTGGACACCACTGGGAAACTGGGGCTGGAGGGGCTGGAGACCCTCGTGGGACCCAGGGGCTTCAAGCCCAAGCCTGTAGTGGGTGCAGCACCCGCTTAGGTGATGCAGGATCCCACGCTGCCCGCTCCCCGTTCACCTCCACAGCTTCAACACCCCGTTTTTATCATTTATTACTTTTGTTCTCCCCCCCCCCCCAACCTCCTCCATCCCGTCCTTCCCACCCTCTCCTCCCACCCTCCCGCCCCCCTACTGGGGTTTCACAAAATAAATAAACCACAAAACTCAGACTACAGTGCCTTTAGCCAGGAGGCTGCGGTGAGGGGCGAGCGTGGGAAGGTGCCGCCGTGCTCCGGGGGGGACGCGCAGAGGCAGCGGCATCGCCCGTGCGACCCGGGGGAAGGGACCAACTTTCTATATTCACAAGATAAAAAGCACACGAGCCTCGGGGAGCGCAGCCCTCGGGGGTTCCCTCTCCATCCCTTTTGCTTGGGGAAGGGGGCTTAAGGATAAAATTGAAGTGCCTGCAGCGCCCGGGTGGCACCGGCCGCCCGCGACGGCACGGTGAGAACCAAAGGAAAGCGGCACGGGAATTGTATGAACTGCCCGACTCCAAAGGTCAGGAACCATGGGATGTTGTTATTTTTTTTATTATTATTATTATTTTTAAGTATTGCACCCCCGTCGCGGAGTCGGCAGCGGCGCCGTCGTACAGCCCAGCCCCAACTCCGCTGCGGGGGGCGCCCGGGAAGGGTCCCCCTGGTGCCCCTTTGGTTTCTCTCTTCCCCATCCCCAAGCTGGGGCTGGACGAGGAGTTTTAACCCGTGTCGGGGGCTCCGTTTGTCTCGACTTTGACACCCCTTTTTCTCCTTGTAAATAGGTCAGAATGGACTGAGGGAGGCAGCTGAGGCGCCTCGGGCTGGGGGGTTTGTGTGGGGCTCGTGGGGGGGTTGTTTTGTTTTTCGTTTTTTTCCTATGTGGTACAAACCAAATTGCTCTGTATGTTTGCATCCTGTACAACGTTTTAATGTCTTGTAATATATTCGGATATTCCTATATCGTTATCGGTTAAACATTTGTATAACTACACAGCTTTGTAAATGTAATAAATGCTGCAGACTGTCGCTCCCATCGTCTCCTTGTACAGATGCAGCTTCCCCGGGTCCCTCTGTCCTGCATCTCGATGGGCACCTGCAGCTCTGACGATGCAAAAATCACTCCTGGAAGTCCCATTATCCAGTGGATTATTTCTTTTCCTGGCTACTGTTGTCCCTGGCAGAGCCCCAGTGGGGCAGAAAGCAAAGTTGCTGCTCCGTGATGGGCTGAGGCTGTTTTTCTGCAGCCCACAGGGCTCACTAATTAAGTTTAATTGGGGTGGGAGCTGGTCTAGCTCCTTCCACACCTTAGAGGGCTGATCATCCTGGTGGTCCCGGGCTCCCGTGGGCTCCGTGATCTCCATCCCTGCAGGATGCAGCCGTCTCAGGGCTCCGCAGAGAGGTGGGTGCTCTGCACGGTGTCCCCCAGGTGGGAACCATCGCAGTACGGGGGGGAGCGGGTGTGCTTGCACCCACACAGCCAGGCGGTCTTGTCCTCCTCCGGGGTGAAGCGCAGCGGGGAGATCCCTGGAGCCGCTTTCTTGTGGGCACCGTCGCAGAAGGGCTGTAAAGCAAACGTGGAGCAGGTAACAGTGGAGATTTAGAGGTGCTGGGGATGCCTGGCAGGTCCAGGCTCTTTGGGAACAAAATGAAAATTTTTTTCCTGCAAAGGGTCACTGGGCACTGTCAGAGGCTGCCCAGGGAGGGGGTTGAGTCACCTTCCCTGGAGGGGTTTAAGGGGCGGGTGGACAAGGCTCTGAGGGACATGGGTTAGTGATTGATGGAATGGTTGGACTTGATGATCCCATGGGTCTTCTCCAACCTGGTGATTCTACGATTCTATGAGGGGACCATAATCACCGCCAGGCTGGGCTTTGCACCCCCCCGAACCTCCATGGCCCAGCACATCCCTTCGGAATTGGGGTGCTGCAGGAGCACCTGCCCCTCTAAACCCTCCCCTGGTCCCCGTGGGATCAGTTCTGCCCTGTCTGCATTCCTCCTCATCCCAGCTGAGGCGGGGGGACTGGATCACATGGTCCTTCATCCTCACCCCTGAGCATCCGGGCCCACAGGGTCCCTCATCCAAATCCTCATGCCCAAGCATCCCGGTTTGGCGGGGCTGGACCACATGGTCCCTCATCCTCACCACTGAGCAACCCAGCTTGGCGGGGCTGGACCACAAGGTCCTTCATCCCTATCCTCATCCCTGAGCATCCCGGCCCACACGGTCCCTCATCCCCATCCTCATCCCTGAGCATCCATCCTAGCTTGGAGGAGCTGGACCACATGGTCCCTCATCCCCATCCTCATCCCTGAGCATCCTGGCTGGGAGGGGCTGGATCACATGGTCCCTCATCCTCATCCCTGAGCATGCCGGCTTGGAGGGGCTGGACCACATGGTCCCTCATCCTCATCCCTGAGCATCCCGGCTTGGAGGGGCTGGACCACATGGTCCCTCATCCTCATCCCTGAGCATCCCAGCTTGGAGGGGCTGGACCACGTGGTCCCTCATCCCCATCCTCATCCCTGAGCATCCCGGCTTGGAGGGGCTGGACCACGTGGTCCCTCATCCCCATCCTCATCCCTGAGCATCCCGGCTTGGAGGGGCTGGACCACGTGGTCCCTCATCCCCATCCTCATCCCTGAGCATCCCAGCTTGGGGGGGCTGGACCAATTAGTCCCTCATCCTCATCCCTGAGCATCCCGGCTTGGAGGGGCTGGATCACATGGTCCCTCATCCTCATCCCTGAGCATTGCGGCTTGGAGGGGCTGGACCACATGGTCCCTCATCCTCATCCCTGAGCATCCCAGCTTGGGGGGGCTGGACCAATTAGTCCCTCATCCTCATCCCTGAGCATCGCGGCTTGGAGGGGCTGGACCACAAGGTCCCTCATCCCCATCCTCAGCCCTGAGCATCCCAGCTTGGGGAGGCTGGACCACATGGTCCCTCATCCTCATCCCTGAGCATCCCAGCTTGGAGGGGCTGGACCACAAGGTCCCTCATCCTCATCCCTGAGCATCCCAGCTTGGGGGGGCTGGACCACATGGTCCCTCATCCTCATCCCTGAGCATCCCGGCTTGGAGGGGCTGGACCACAAGGTCCCTCATCCTCATCCCTGATCATCCCAGCTTGGGGGGGCTGGACCACAAGGTCCCTCATCCTCATCCCTGAGCATCCCGGCTTGGAGGGGCTGGACCACAAGGTCCCTCATCCTCATCCCTGATCATCCGAGTTTGGGGGGGCTGGACGACAAGGTCCCTCATCCTCATCCCTGAGCATCCCGGCTTGGAGGGGCTGGACCACATGGTCCCTCATCCTCATCCCTGATCATCCGAGTTTGGGGGGGCTGGACCACATGGTCCCTCATTCCCATCCTCATCCCTGAGCATCCGAGCTTGGGGGGGCTGGACCACAAGGTCCCTCATCCTCATCCCTGAGCATCCCGGCTTGGAGGGGCTGGACCACAAGGTCCCTCATCCTCATCCCTGATCATCCGAGTTTGGGGGGGCTGGACCACATGGTCCCTCATCCTCATCCCTGAGCATCCTGGCTTGGAGGGGCTGGACCACATGGTCCCTCATCCTCATCCCTGAGCATCCCAGCTTGGAGGGGCTGGACCACGTGGTCCCTCATCCCCATCCTCATCCCTGAGCATCCCGGCTTGGAGGGGCTGGACCACGTGGTCCCTCATCCCCATCCTCATCCCTGAGCATCCCAGCTTGGAGGGGCTGGACCACGTGGTCCCTCATCCCCATCCTCATCCCTGAGCATCCCAGCTTGGGGGGGCTGGACCAATTAGTCCCTCATCCTCATCCCTGAGCATCGCGGCTTGGAGGGGCTGGACCACAAGGTCCCTCATCCCCATCCTCAGCCCTGAGCATCCCAGCTTGGGGGGGCTGGACCACATGGTCCCTCATCCTCATCCCTGAGCATCCCAGCTTGGAGGGGCTGGACCACAAGGTCCCTCATCCTCATCCCTGAGCATCCCAGCTTGGGGGGGCTGGACCAATTAGTCCCTCATCCTCATCCCTGAGCATCGCGGCTTGGAGGGGCTGGACCACATGGTCCCTCATCCCTGAGCATCCCGGCTTGGAGGGGCTGGACCACATGGTCCCTCATCCTCATCCCTGATCATCCGAGCTTGGGGGGGCTGGACCACAAGGTCCCTCATCCTCATCCCTGATCATCCGAGTTTGGGGGGGCTGGACGACAAGGTCCCTCATCCTCATCCCTGAGCATCCCGGCTTGGAGGGGCTGGACCACACGGTTCCTCATCCTCATCCCTGAGCATCCCGGCTTGGAGGGGCTGGACGACAAGGTCCCTCATCCTCATCCCTGATCATCCGAGCTTGGAGGGGCTGGACCACATGGTCCCTCATCCTCATCCCTGAGCATCCCAGCTTGGGGGGGCTGGACCACATGGTCCCTCATCCCCATCCTCATCCCTGAGCATCTCGGGTGCGGAGGGGCTGGACCACGATCCGCACCCCCCGCGGGTCCCTGTCCCCCCGTCACCCTCCCCGGCCCGGACCTGTCTCTTGCTGTGCCCGCAGGCGCACCACGCGTACAGCTTCCCCGCCCTCAGCTCCACCGGGAACGGCTCCTTGGCGGCGATCACGGGCTTCGGGGGGGCGGAGGAGAAGGAAACCGCGTGCGAAACCCCCGCGGACCCCCGGCCGAGCCCCGCCACCGCCGCTCTCATCAGCAGCGCCCTCAGCCCCATCGCTCCGGTCACCTTCCCGCAGCGGCTCCTCCTCCTCCCGCCTCTGCCGGAAGACTCGGGCTCGAAAGGCTCGGCAGGAGCTCGGTTCCTCCTTCTGGAAAGGTTCCCCCTCCTTCCTCAAGCCCCGCTCGGAGCCTTCCAGCCTCCGCCCCTTTGCACCTCCCGCAAAAATCCCAGCCCCGGGGTGTCCTGCGCGGCTCCTCGCAACCCCCCTTCCAATTAAACCTCTTCTTATGAGGTTTGGGGGTTCGCCCCGGCCCCCCCTAGAGCTGCAGGCAAAGGAGGGAGGGGGGTGTCCCTCTGCTCACCAATTGTGGGCTCCATCACTTGCCTGGAAGTTCATCTTTTAGGCATCAAAGGGTTGGATTCCTCCTCCTCCTCCTCCTTCTCCCTTTTTTTTTTTTAACGTTTCACTCATGGGAAAAAAATGGCTTTTTTTGGTAGCTGGGGTGTGGATTTAGCTCTGCAGGTGGAGGGGGGGACACGACACGCTCCCTGTGTGCTGGCACCACTGGCAGCATCTCACACAGCTTAGGGGTCCCAGCCCCTGCCCCCATGGGTCCGGCGTGGGGTGTCCACGGCCAGGTTCCTCCATCCCAGCCTCTTGGGGCCACGGGAGCGAGGTCCTGACCTGGCACTGTGTGCATCATCCATGGTCAGGACCCACCACCCTGGGTTCCATCTGCTGTAGGATTCACTGAGCTGGGTGGCAGCGTGGATCTGCTGGAAGGTCAGGAGGCTCCGAAGGGATCTGAACAGGCTGGATCCATGGGCTGAGGCCAATGGGATGAGGTTTAACGAGGCCAAATGCCGGGTCCTGCACTTGGGGCACAACCCTGAGCAGCTCCAGACTAGGAGAGGTCTGACTGGAAACTGCCTGGAGGAGAAGGACCTGGGGGGGTTGGTTGGACATGAACCAGCAGTGGCCCAGGTAGCCAAGAAAGCCAATGGCATCTTGGCTTAGAGCAGAAACAGCGTGGCCAGCAGGTCCAGGGAGGTTCTTCTCCCTCTGGACTCGGCACTGGGGAGACCGCTCCTCGAATCCTGGGGTCAGTTCTGGGCCCCTCACCACAAGAAGGATGTTGAGGCTCTGGAGCGAGTCCAGAGAAGAGCAACGAAGCTGGTGAGGGGGCTGGAGAACACAAGGAGCAGCTGAGAGAGCTGTGGGTGTTCAGCCTGGAGAAGAGGAGGCTGAGGGGAGACCTCATTGCTCTCTCCAGCTCCCTGAGAGGAGGTTGTGGAGAGGAGGGAGCTGGGCTCTTCTCCCAAGGGACAGGACGAGAGGGAATGGCCTCAAGCTCCACCAGGGGAGGTTCAGGCTGGACATTAGGAAAAAAATTTTCACGATAAGGGTCATTGGTCCCTGTCAGAGGCTGCCCAGGGAGGGGGTTGAGTCTCCTTCCCTGGAGGAGTTTAAGGGATGAATGGACGAGGTGCTGAGGGACATGGGTTAGTGATTGATGGGAATGGTTGGACTTGATGATCCCGTGGGTCCTTTCCAACCTGGTGATTCTATGATTCTAAGGATCTGATCCAGGCATCACGTGCATCACCCATGGTCAAGTCCCACCATCCTGGTTTCCTGGTGCCATGGGAGCAAGGTCCTGGTCCAGGCTCCACGTGCATCACCCTAGAGAGGTGTTAAACACAACGCCCAACCCAAACCCATTTTATTTTCTTTTCGGGCTCTTCCCCAGGGGTGGAAAACCTCCCCTCTGGGCGTCAACTCCCAGATGTTGATCCTTGCATTCAGTGCCTCTGCTTGCAGTGTTTCTTGGAGGCATCCAAACCTCCTCCCTGCACATTTTTTACGGCGGAGGTTGTACATCCCCCGTTTAATTCCGCATTACCCCTCGTCTGCAAATCCTTTGGGATTCACTGTGCTCACATCCTCTCATCTCTCCGTGGCGCAGCGAGTGCCGTGGGGCATCGGGTCTGCCCAGAACCACCGAGACCAGCACCCACTTTGTATTTTTGTTGGAAAACATTCTTTTATTAAAAAGACCAAGGATGGTGACAATGTCTCAGTCGTACAATACAGCAAAGGTACAAAGATGCGGTTTGTATTACACACAACGGAGAGAAACTGAGGCCGCTGCCTTCGTCTCACGCTGGAGACAGAGGGAGGGTGAACAGGAGCAGTTTCCTACTCTCTTAGCACCTGAATTGGGTTGGTTTGGGGTTTTTTTGTCCTTAGAAAAGAATGAAAGTGTCCTCCTCGGAGCAAGTGTGGATGATGCTGATGCCTGGTAGTTGTATAAATATATAAGAAAGTCTGAACATTCCCGGCTACAAATCTGCCCCTGTGGTTTTCAAATGAAACCCTTCTATTAAGAAAGAACCAAAACAACTGTACAAACATCTGCGTCTATGTTTATGGTCTCGTAGTCCCAACTCACAACCTCTCTCCTCACCCTCTTTTCATGCTCATCCCGTTCCCACCAGCTTCTCGAGATCAGCTCTGCCGCAGGGAGCCCTCCGAACTCCGAGGATGTGCTCCTATCCCTCAGGAATCCAGGCTGTGCATGTGAGCAGGGGCTTTCCTGAGCAGAGAAGGACATCCACACCTTCCCTGTTTTCCCATCCAGCTTCCAAGGGGCAGGAACACCAGGGACCTGCCTGCAGCCCATCGTTTCCTTCACTTCCCCTACACGGAGCCTCCCGCTCACTGTGGATTTAGGTCTGCGAGTGCTGTTTGATTCAATATCTGCTTCCTACAGCCCAGGCAGCTGCTAAAACTTCGCGTTTACTGCTTAAATTAAAAATCCAAACCAGGCCCTGGAGGGGGTTTCTGCTCTTTACCCTTCAGCTGTGCTGTCAGATGGAATTTGGAACACGCTGCTGGGCAGGACGCTGATGACTTTTCAAAGTTAAAATGATAATCGTTAACTAAACGGGGTTTTTCCCCCCATTTAAAGCTTTGTAAACATCAGCAGCACGTGGCAAGATCTTCAAATTGTGATCGATTTTGAAATAATGGATTTAAAAACCCCCACGTAACGCATCCCTCCATCCACCAGGACAGAGGTAATTCCAGTGGGTTTGGGGTGGGGAGCCCATCCAAGCCAAGCAGCTCCACCATGGGCAGCATCGGAGGGATAAATGAGGGCGTGCGGGTCTGGTTGAGCCCAAACTAACCCACTGCTCTGACCACAACCTCATCAAAGGTTTCACCAGCAATAAAGTCCTGTCCTTGCAGCACCACTGCTCCCACCCATCCATCCCAGTCTGTCCTCCACAGCTCCCACTGCAGCGCTGCCCCGTGCCTGGTGGCCTGAGGTGAGTTGAAGACAACTCTCTGCAGGGCAGCTCTCTGTGGGGACAACTCTAAGCCTAACCCTGACCTTGAACCTAACCCTAAGCCCAACCCTAATCCTAATCCTAACTCCAGTGGCTCCCCGTGGAGAGTTGTCCCCGTGGAGAACTGCTCCTTCCCATTCCAAGGCTGGCAGCAGTGGGTTGGGAAGGGATTTTCCATCCCAAAGGTCCTCACGCCAAACTCATGGAGCAAAGGGAAAGGCTCTGGGTGCTCTCGATGCCCCACGCGTCACCTTGATGGGCGTAAAGAGCCGCAGTGGGAACTGGGCTGTGATGTTTGGTTCTGCTGTAAAGTCCAGGAGCGCCAGCAGCTGCACCAGCACACTTAGAAGCTGCCTCTGCACCCCATTGTCCCCCAAAGACGCTTCCCTGCAGGACTGACTCCATATGGGACGCTCAGGAGCCCACGCTTCCCACTGGGGAGGGAAGAGCAAAGCACAGGAGAGCTGGCTGAGCAAATTCCCCCTCTCCGTTCTTCTGCGTCCCCATCCAGAAAGTGGGAGGACAGCTCGGAACTGCAGTTTCGGACGTGCTGCTGCAAAGTTACTGTTGAAATTATTGCTACTTCACCCTTTCCTGCAAAGGTGACATCCACAGCCTTTACAACAACTCCATTTCTTAGACTAAACGCATGAAGGAGAGGCACTGGGGACCCATTCAGCTGTTTTGATCACAGGCACTTGATTATTTTTACTTATGTGGGTTTAAGAAACCACACGGCACAGCATCTACCAAGGGCAACGGTAAATAACAGCTCAGCAGAAGCTGCCAGCTCTGACCAACTCGCTGGGCTGGAAAAGAGTGCTTGGAAAACCACTCTGGGTGCTGTGTGCTCAGCCCCATCCCTTCCTAAAAGGAGGTTGTGGAGAGGAGGGAGCTGGGCTCTTCTCCCAAGGGACAGGGGACAGGACGAGAGGGAATGGCCTCAAGCTCCACCAGGGGAGGTTCAGGCTGGACATTAGGAAAAAAATTTTCACAGAAAGGGTCACTGGGCACTGTCAGAGGCTGCCCAGGGAGGGGCTTGAGTCCCCTTCCCTGGAGGGGTTTAAGAGACGAGTGGACGAGGTGCTGAGGGACATGGGTTAGTGATTGATGGGAATGGTTGGACTCGATGATCCCGTGGGTCTTTTCCAACCTGGTGATTCTAAGATTCTGTGATCCTCACCAGAAGCTGAGACACAAAGTCCTTCTCACCATCAGGATGGGGCAGCGCATGCGCTGGAAAGGGCTGTGCAAATAAACCAGGCTGAAAGGGTTTTGAAGCAGGCAGCCCCTGATGGAAGCCGTGGCTGCGCTGTCCTTCAAGACCCCTCAGGGACTAGCAGGACATTTCAGCCCAAGGCATGGATGGACTTGCCCTTTTCTCCAGCTCTCCTCTGCAGCAGGAAAGGTTCTGTCTCCTAAACCCAACCTACCGGTCACGCCAAACAACTGCTGCGTGTTCTCAGCTCCCAAGGGACCTGTTCTACCACCGCAGAGTGTTGGATCCTCTCTTGCTTCAGATGTATCGGTCGCCTCCCGTCCTGCCAAGTAGCCTGAACATTTCACCCCAAAGAGAATGACACCATCTGTTTGGTATGTCTCCTCTGGAGTCATCTACTGAGCGTCTGAGAAGACCTCATCCCTGTCTCTGTTGTCTTTGGTACAGAGCCAAGGGGCTCAAGCCACTGCAACCATGCGGTTTTGCAGGGACGGTGCCGGAGTCTGAACCAGCCCTTCCCGCTGGGGCAGGCGGCTCGTGGCTGGAGCACGTGTGCCAGCACGGAAGCAGAAAGAAAATCAAGGGTTTTACAGAGTCCAGCGAGTGCCAGGGCTGCGGGAAGCCGCATTCGTACGGGAGCGACGGCCACATGACAGTAGTGACTGGTTGGGAGAAACCTGGAGCAGAGCCTGTAGGACCTAAGGGCTATGGAAGAGAAGGTCTCTGCACAGCAGCGTATCGTGCGCCCCTGATAGACACATTCCTCCCATTATCCTCGTCCAAGAAGATGCTGTGACCTGCCTGTCGGGCACAAAACCAGAGAACATTGCTCAGCACCTTCCTCTCCTGCCTCACCAGTCCTCATCCACACAAAACAGGAACAGAAATGCTATTGAGCCAAGCAGTGGAAAGGAGAGAACCATGCCAGGACCAAGCCAATATAACTCTGCAGAAATATTCAGCTGCTTTTTACATTTCAGGGCTCCAAGAAACACAGCAGAACTGGGTCTTTGACCCTGCTCCTCCCCAAGCATCCCCTGCTTCTTCCTCCCATCCTGCGCTCTGGCACTAACCACCAACAGGCACGAGGAGGCTTTGCAGCCACCACAGACCACAACCAAGCCCTCAGAACCAGACACCAAACCTCATTTTCCCTTCCAAAACCATCTGAAAGCCTCCTACAATGACCCAGAGCACTTGATGACCCAGCTCTGCAAAGACCAGCCTCTGCGTGCCAAACTCTGCTTCCTCTGGATGAGCCTTCAACTGACCAAAATCGTTCTTAGAGATGGAATCATCGACTCCGGTGTTTCCAGTTCAATCTGTGCTCCCTTCCTGAGAGCCCTTGGGATGCCTGAAGAAACCCAGAGCAACTCCGCAGCCTCCAATTTCCAGCCACCCCGTGCTGACTGCTGGTCAATAAGAGAGAGAAAAGTCCCACAGAAGAATGAAGTGCTGGGGGAGAAGTTATCCCAAGGTCTTTAAAAGAGCCTTGTGAATGCAGAGGATGAGCAGCGTCCACCTCGCTGGTGGAGTGAGGGCACACGTGGCTGGAGAAGAACAAAAGACCAATAAACCCAGCTTCAAAAGCAGAAGGAGAGGGCAGAACCGTGGAGCCTGTGGGCTCCAAGACGGTAAAACATGCAGCTCTGAAGCATCATCCACCCAAGTGCCAAGCCAAGATCTAAGAGCTGAGCCCTCGAGAGCTGGTTTGCTCCAGCAGAGGACCTCTCTCCAAACCATCTAGTGAAAAGACCTCAGCACTCAGCTATGTGGGGCTGGTTTGGAGGGGAAACAGCGCAAAACAGAAACAACACGAGCCCTTCCCTTTGTTGCTGAAGAGATGGGAATTCTTGGGAGACAGGAGGAGCGAGGAGCCAGCTGGAGAGCTTACGCGGTCAGAGGTTTCAGGGGTGGCCGCTGCTCTTTTGAGAGGGACCTTTCTGCTAATGAACAACAACCACTGGCTCTTCCCTCCCCCTGGTTTCCCTTCACTCCTAGGAAGGAACCAGGTGGAAAATGCTCCCCGGGTTCCTCTTCTCGAGGCAGGAGCCTCCTCAAGAGCATCACTTGCCCAGGCCAGTGCCAAGCGTGCAGCTGTGGGCAATGCAGCCAACAGGACCTCAGCACATACACAGGAATTTAATCACACAGACCCTACTCTCTTGTGCGTTTTGAACCCCTAGCTGTATTAAAAAAGTCTTTGATAATAATATTAATATTATTTATTATAATAAAGAACAGTCAAGCAGCGTGAAAAAAATATATCTTAGCTACATTACCTTAAAATTGCCAAAAATATACACATTTTTCTCTTTTATTTAATAAAAAAATCAAAACAAACAAACAAAAAAAGACACATGCAACATACTAAATGAGACATGAGCATCAAAACGGGTAAAGAAATGTACCCCAGTGCAACTGAAACACAGATAATCTTTAGCTTTTTATTTTTCCTTTCCCCTGCTCTCCCTCTTTTTTTCACAGAGATACAAAAGTTTAACGTCGACCTCTTCCCCCTCAAGCTGCCAAAGGGACCTTTGGCTCTGGGGCAGGTGGAGGCAACAAGAAGCCCACTCCAAAGGGACCAGGTGCCTTTGGAAGACGTCAGAGAAACGTCTTAAGTGCTATTATGACTCTTCCCTCGCTCGTCCTCTCCAGCCTCGTCCCTCTTTGCTCCCAAAAGCCCCGGAGAGCGGTGGCTTCGTCTGCAAACTACGGCCACCACCAGAACTTCATGGCAACACAGAGCAGGGGGAACCAGGCGTGCAGCGCAGCTCAGCCCTCGCTGCTTTTAAGCGCGATCCTGCCCCGAATTCCTTGAATTCAGCCCTCGATTTCCCACCTCTGCTGACGTGGGGGCTCCCAGTCGCCGTGGGGAGCCCCATCCAGCAGATTTCAGCCTCCTGAACGGAAGCTCATCGCTCACCAACCTCCTCCTCTCTCATTGCCCAGAGGTTTGGGCACTGAACACCGACCAGGACAAGGTTCGTTGGTCCTGGAAGACCCTGCATGTTGCACCACAGCTCATCACACAGCTGCTCACCCACCTTCCCTCCATCCCATCCTCTCTCTTCCCGATCCTGGCTTTTTTTTTTTTTTTTTTTTTTTTCCTAATTCCAGGGTGTGAAACGTGGTTCAGATTCGGAAGAACGTGAGCAGGTCTGGGCACAAAGTCAGGCTCTTGTATTTACAGACTGGTCTGAAGGATGTGCTGATGGTTGGTGTTACGGCAAAGCAGGTGGTAATGAAAATTTAGAGGAAAAATAAAGTAAAACCCAAAAATAAAAATAAAAAAAAACCCAAAACAAAATAAAAATTCAACCCCAGACAAAGAGCCCACACCTACACTGTTAACAGCCACTGTTTTACCCCGTGCATCATCTTCCTGCTCCAAAGGAAGGTCTGTTCCCAAATCCCACGGACCAGGTAGAGCTTCCACATGCTTGGAGCCTTCACGCCCACAAACAGGGCACGACTGGAAGAAACTCTCTGCACGTTGCCTTCGATCCCAAGGCTCCTCACACAAGGAGAGGACAGCGAGGCCAGACCCCACTGCAGATGCAGCTTCTGCAGCGAGGAGGGGGGTCCCTGCGCTGGGGTGTTTTGGGTGGCACCTCTGTTTGTAGAGGGAAGGGGGCTAAAATCACCTCGGGGGGAAGAGATAGGAAAAAAAGATTAAAAAAAAAAGTGCAAGAATGCAATTGCGCCCGAGCGATTTCGGGGACAGGGAGCCAAAATTAGAGGCAATGGGAAGATCTTCCAAGGGAATGGAAGGAGGAGGCCAGGGCAGGGTTAGGTTGGGCATTAGAATCATAGAATAACCAGGTTGGAAGAGACCGACCGGATCATTGAGTCCAACCACTCCTATCAAACACTAAACCATGTCCCTTAACACCTCGTCCACCCGTGCCTTAAACCCCTCCAGGAAAAGGTTCTTCCCCCCAAGCTCTGGAACAGCTCCCCAGGGAAGCAGTTTGGGCACCAAGCTGGACAGCAGTCCAGGAACACTCAACGTCCTCAGACCCACGGTGGGAACGTTGGGATGCCCTGTGCAGGGACAGGAGCTGGACTCGATGATCCTTGTGGGTCCCTTCCAACTCAGGACATTCCAGGATTCTATGACCTCATTCCCTGTTTGTAAGGACCAGGCAGGTGGAAGGTGGCAGAGCCCAACCTGACTCACTCACGAGGCGATGGGCGAATGCATCAGCAGAAGCCACGGTTCCAAACTCCTCTCTAGGTTTGTGCTGCAGGGACCACAAGGGAGACTTTTTTTCCCCTGCGTTTCCACATTTAGCTGCCATCTCCACCTTTCCTTAAACCTTAAAACATTAGTTTTCCTTTATAAAAAAAAATTATATATCTAATATCTATGTATTTCTGAGCAGACAGCGATGTTCTGCCCAGTTCACAGAACTGGAGGCTGAGATCAGAAAGGTATTTTCTCTCCTTTTTAGCCTTATTCAACCATCGTGGTGACAATCTTCCAGACAAACCGGAAAACAGTAACGAAAAAGAAGAAATAAAATAAAATTAAAAGTAAGAAAGGTATTTAGCAGATGAGTTTTGCCTATAACAAGCTTTTATCAGCACAGACCCACTGCTGACGAATCTGAATAGTGCAAACTAGTGAGGGGCAGTGGGAATGTGCTGAAAAATACCCATTAAAGTCTGATAACGTTTCGTTTTAAGACCCTTGGAGTGTCTTTTAGCTCGAGTCTTCCCGCCTGCCCCCAGGAGATCTGGATTTAACCAGGGGATGAGGAAAGGAAGGGGGCACCGGTACGTTTGACGTAGACGGTCCCCTTCCCCCAGCGCTGCCCCACCTGTCCTTCCATCCATCCATCCATCCATCCATCCATCCATCCATCCATCCATCCATCCATCCATCGCATCCAAGCTCAGAGGAAGCCGATTTCCTTCACCGAGGTTCCAGGCTGCAAGACGGAGTTAAGGTCAAAAGGTGGAGAATGATGAAGGGTCCGACGTCCTAGCTTAGGAGACTGGAAATCGTCCCATTGCTTGGAGATCCCTTTTCCAAAGTGCCCAAGACCAGTGGAAGAACGCGGGTTTTGCCGGACTGGAGTGATTTGTGGTGGATAAGAAAGAGTGGGGACTGGATTTAGGGCTCTCTCTTCCCCCCCAACACTTCTATCTCTCAGCTTAGGCCTGGGAGACAACCGCCACATTCAAACACACCTTCTGGAGTCGGTTGGCTACAGCAAGGGGAATACAGGCTGCCGCCCCTTTTTGCAAGCTGAGCTTTTAGGCTTTGGAAATCTTGGAAGGAAACGGAGACGGCACAAGGAACAGGAATGTGCTTTTCACGTGGGAAGTAAAGAACCGACCCGACAGCAGCTGGCAGAGCAGATGTGGCAACGTCCTTTAAAGAAACAGGTGGCTTTCACCTCCTCCCCAAGCACCAGTCCCTGCCCATCGCTCCACCGCTCGTGTCTCTTCAGGCTGGGTTCAGATCCAGCCGAGGTGTCAGGGCTTTGTACGACGGCTACGGAGAGAAGAGCATCCTAAGAGCCCAGGAGATGAAAAGCAGGTGAGAAATCTCAGCTACGGGACTTCTTCTTAACCTTCCCCATCGGGGCGAAGCAGACCACGTAGGCACCGCCACCGCGTCCTGCTTCCCCAGCCGCCTCCGCGGGGGCACCGCCGGGTAACTCTGCACCGTGCAGAAAGGACCTTTCCAGCGAGGGGCTTCCCTCCACCGAGGTCTCGGCCAAGGATGCTCGATGGCTTGGGAGCTACACGCCCGTGCACACACGCTCGCGCTCACGGCAGGGAGCTGGTGTTACCTCTCCTCCACTCCGCGTGGAAACACGGCTTCGCTTTGAGCGTGTGTGGCTCGGACCAGGGCGGCAGGCAGCCCCCCGCCTTCACTCCTCCCGATACCAAGACTTGGTCTGAGACGTTAGTGTCTTCCAAAGCACCTCTTGGCATTGCCCAGCGGCAGGAAATGCTTCTCGGAAGCCTTGTGCTCATTGCTCTAACAGTATCAAAGTTGATTGTGGAAAGCCACGTTCCCCTGGCTGAAAGGAGTTGGCTGCTGGTTTGTTCAGGGTGAGAGGGGAGCTTAGCCCTTGTCCTGGGTAAGAGGAGCGCCCTTTTCATTCATGCTCTTTAAAAAAAAAAAAAAAACAAAAAAACAAACAGAAAAAGAGACGTAGAGGAGACAGGTATCAGTACCGGACGGGCAGCAACACGAGGGGGCAGAAGCAGAGAGCCCTGCTGTGCTGTGGACTTGGCCCTGCTCACCGCAACCTCTCAGGCTCCTCTGAGATCAACAGAGACACCGGAGCCCCAGGCTTCCCCTCTGCCCAGTTCAGACCAAACTGGGCCCTTGACCCTGGCCTTTGGCTCCTAAGCGTTTCCAACTGGGTAGAGGCAAAGGCCAGGGGAGGGATGGAGGAGAGATGAAAGCATCACGCCATCAGTCCCTAGGCACTGGTGCTCCGGTGCTTTACAGAGAGGCCGTAAAACCTCGTCACAGCCTCGCCTCTCAGGTGCAAATTTCCTTCTAAACCTGGGGTTTCAACGTGCAGTCACCTTCGGATTTCATCGCGGGGCTCCGATAGGGCCAGCACTGACATCTGTGTCCTAGGGTTAACGGAGACAAACCTACAGCCTCTCTGCCTTGTACCCGCAGCAGGTCCGGCGTGTGTCTGCGCACACACGCACGGAAAGGCACCTCGGGAGCCTCTGCGCCTACCCGCGACCCTGCCTGAGCCCTAGAGAAGTCCTCGGAGGCCAGCACCACCAGCTCAGTGGGGTTAGGGTAGCGCAAGCAGCATACGCACCGTTCCTTTCGGGGTGTTGCCGTCAGCCTGCAGGTTGAGGAAGGGGTTAGTCTGTGCTGTAAGGACGGGTGGGATGCCTGTCCCCGAAGCCAGGAGGCTGTTCCCAGTGAGCGGTGGGGTGGCCTGGGGAGCCAGGAGGGCACTGCTAGGGTTGAGCTGTTGGGGGGAGAGGGATGCCATGAGAGAGCTGCTGCTGGGGGGGCGTTGAGGGGCCGAGGTCATCAGGGCGCTGGTGCTGGAGTGCAGGGGAGCGGAGGTGGCCGCCAGAAGGCTGCTCATGGGCAGCTGGGATGAGTTGGTCATCTGCAGCCGCTGCAGCTCCCTCTTCTGCTGGATTTGCTGCATCATCTGGAACACCAGGGCCTGCTGCTCCTGCAGGGAAAGGTAAGGAAGGGATGTCAAAGGGCTTCGAAAGAAGTGACGCCTACTAAGAAGCCACATGGGCACTCTCCATCCCAGACCAATGCTACTGGGGACAGGGAGAAAGTCCCCTTGATCACATAGAATCATAGAATCACCAGGTTGGAAGAAACCCACCGGATCATCGAGTCCAACCATTCCCATCAATCACTAACCCATGTCCCTCAGCACCTCGTCCACCCGTCCCTTAAACCCCTCCAGGGAAGGGGACTCAACCCCCTCTCTGGGCAGCCTCTGCCAGTGCCCAATGACCCTTTCCGTGAAGTATTTTTTCCTAATGTCCAGCCTGAACCTCCCCTGGCGGAGCTTGAGGCCATTCCCTCTCTCTATAGGTAGAGAGAGAAACACTCTGCCTTGTGTTCATGAACAGCCTGTGCTGGTGACCTTTCCAACCCCGTTGTTTCCTGAAGCGTGGGATTAACCAACCCTCCGCGAGACACCTGCAGGCACACAAATCTACTCGGCTCTTCCCAATCAATCGAGCCACGGTTTTTCAGTCTGCAGCATCCCCTATCCTGGATCTCTTAGACGGGCTGCTAATTTCCTTCTCCCCAGCCCTGACCCGCGGGGTCGGTGCAGGTGAGCCGTGCACAGCGGGATGAGGGTCACAGCTCACCTGCACCCAGAGGGACGCCCTCAAATCCAACCAAACCCTGGAAATCACTATAGCAACCATCGACCAACGCAGCAGGCTGAGAGCTGACATTGTTCTGTACCCACAGGGATGCAGCTGATGACATGGTGACATCAGCTGCTGTAAAGAGAAGCCCTTTGAAATTTGCTTTTCCCGGGTTATAAATAGCCTGTCCCAGAAATCTATCCAAAGCAACGGGCCAAGTTCACGGCAGATATAAACGAGCGCAGCTTCATTGACGGGAGCTGTTAGCGCTCCCGTGCAACCCCACCGCAGGGGAGGGACACCACAGAGGTTTCTGCAGGGCAAGCGAATGTGGTTCTTGCACGCTCAGGGGCTCGTTTACCATCTATTCGTGCAGTCGTTCCACACAACAGCCCGGGATGGGGCGGCTGTTTTGCCCAAGAGGATGCAGGCAGAGAGCCAAGATCCTCAGAGCAGCTGCCTGACCCCGCAGTCCTCAGCCACCTACACGCTGTCTGGCATCTCCAGTTCTCCATGTGCCCAGACACGGCTCCCGGGCCTCAGAACTAAGCGATTTGGTGCTTATCTCTTCGTAAACTCAAACAGTGTCCTCAAGTGAGTTCCTCTTCTCCTGTGGGCCTCAGCACATCTACAAGCCCCGAGACTTGCGTGCTCGTGGCAGCAGGAGCAGACACGATTTGCATTCAAAGATCGCTGGAGGAGGTAACAGCACTCCCGATTTTACGGCGGCTTAGCGTTACCATGTTCTCACACCCTCAGGATGTGGGAAACCCTGATTAAATTTTTCCCTTTGTACGAAAAAGCTTCAAACTCCCTCCCTTCAAGGAGGTGCCGCACCTTCCTGCCTAAAGCTTCTCTCCTCACTCCACCCTCAGCAGCCCAGAGCCAAGGAACAGGCACGACTCCACGGCCCCGTGGGCAGGGGATTCGCGTGAAGGAGGGAGCCCCAAGTTTCGCTCGCTGCTCCGAAGCTTTCCCGTTAAACAGCTCATCAGATAAAAGGTGCCAGCGGGCACGCTTACCGGATTAAGCGGCTGGGAAGTCAGGAGCTGCTGAAGCTGCTGGAGCTGTTGTTCGTGTTGGTGCAAGACGTGCCGCTGCTGCTCTGTCAGGGGACTCAGGCTGGGGATGCTGCAAGGGGAGCCAGGCAGGGAACGTCAGCGCAGCCCGTCTTGGTCCTGCATCCATCGGGGTTCCCTCCCTCCCTCCGTGCCGGCGCTTGGCTTCTGCTGGAGAGGGCAGGGCTGTCCCCGCGAGCTCCCCTGTCCTCACCTGCTCAGGCTGGTGGAGAGCTGCAAGGTCGGAGGCCCGCTCGCCTGCGTCAGCGCGCTCGGAGGCTGGGCGGCCTGAGCTCCGTTCAGATTCCCCAGGATCCCGTTGATGGGCATCTGCTGACCTCCTGCCAGGGTCCCCATCAGGCCGTCCACCATGGGCACCGTGGAGAGGCTGTGGCTGGCAGTGGCGCCTCCCCCCAGCCCGCTGCCTGCCACCCTGGCCAGGCCATTCACCTGCTGCGCCCCGGGCAGGGGTAGCGAGGCAGGACTCTGCTGCAGCAGGGGCAGGGGCGGAGGAGTGCTGTGGAAGGACAGGGAGGAGCTGCTCCTGCTGGGGCAACCTGAATGAGGGTCCTGGGGGAGAAACGGACATAAGAGCATCGGACTGGGGCAGCTTGTGAAAGTCAGCGCAGCTCCAAGAGGGCTTCGGGCAGGAGCTGGAGGTGGGAAGGGGGGCTGTGAGTGCAACCGTGTGCTCAGAGAGCTTCCAGAACTCAGGCACGGTTTGCAGGACCCCTAGAAGTGCGGCCGGAATAACCTAGAAGCATCCTCACCTCACGCTCCCAGTCTCAGCTACTCTACTCAGACCCTCAGCACTGAGAAGAGAGGAAGAAGAGGTGCTCCAGAGAAAGAAACCTGACTGCTTTATGAGTGGGATATCAAGTCAGAGTCCTGGGACTGCACTGCTCTGCTCCCTCCCTCAGTCTTTTCCCTGGTGGCTGTGGTGGCCAGTGTACCTCAGAGGATGTGGAGAGCGAGTTCTCGATCCCAAAGCTGTTCTTGCACGGGGGGCTCTTGCTTATGCTCAAGGAATCGTTGTTGCAGACTGTAGGGAGGAAAGAAGTGAGGATGCGGAGTCAGGGGTGGAGCGTGAGGTTGCCACAGCAATAGCGAGGGACAGTGCTTACTTGCCAGTGGCTACAGAGAGATATATCGGTCAGATCCTCCCCACCGGGACCCCCTCCTACCCACCCCAGACACCGCTATGAAAGGGCTCAGGGTGATGCTTCCACCGGTCCCCTCACCGTTAGGAGGCAGGATGTACTGGGCTTGGGTGCCTGGGCCATTGCTGCTGGTCACCACGGGGAAAGGGACAGAGAGCTGGACGTTGAGGAGCTGCAAACGCTCCTTCTTGGCCGTCAGCGTCATGATCTGCTCCTGGAGCCGCTGGTTCTCCTTCTGCAGCGAGTGCAGGGCCTTGAGCATTTCTACAACTGCAGGGAATGGAAGGAGGGAAGGGGGACAGAGTCAGGGGAGAGAATGGGAGACAGAGGAAAGAGAAGAAGGGGATCCACAGGAGGAATCGCAATTAGAGCACACCAGGGGAGGAGAATGGCCCCAGATCACAGGCCCTCTGCCAGCTATCCCCCCACTCAGCTCCTTTGCCTGTGCGTAAAATCCCAGCTGGCTCCCCCAGAAACACTCACAAGGACCTCTCATCCCACAGCTCTGAGTGACTCACTGTTTACTCCGGCCTCCCCATTGCCCTGCTTCTCCAAGAGCTGCTCGATGTTCGGGGTGGCCTGGGGAACATTCTCCAGCTGCCCACTGCTGCTGCACGACACGGTCTGGTCGAAGAGGGTGGGCAGGCTGCTGATGGGGGACCTGGGGATGGGGTGGGGGGATATCAGGGATGCTTTCCTAGCATGGAATCGCACTCCTCTGCTCCCTTCTCCCCGCATCCCTCCCAGCCCGTCTCCTCCTCTCCCTTCTCCCCGCATCCCTCCCAGCCCATCTCCTCTCCCTTCTCCCCGCATCCCTCCCAGCCCATCTCCTCCTCTCCCTTCTCCCCGCATCCCTCCCAGCCCATCTCCTCCTCTCCCTTCTCCCTGCGTCCCTCCCAATCCATCTCCTCCTCTCCCTTCTCCCTGCATCCCTCCCAGCCCATCTCCTCCTCTCCCTTCTCCCTGCATCCCTCCCAATCCATCTCCTCCTCTCCCTTCTCCCTGCATCCCTTCCAGCCCGTCTCCTCCATTCCCTTCTCCCTGCATCTCTCCCAGCCCTTCTCCCCGCATCCCTCCCAGCCCATCTCCTCCTCTCCCTTCTCCCCGCATCCCTCCCAGCCCATCTCCTCCTCTCCCTTCTCCCCGCATCCCTCCCAGCCCATCTCCTCCTCTCCCTTCTCCCCGCATCCCTCCCAGCCCATCTCCTCCTCTCCCTTCTCCCCGCATCCCTCCCAGCCCATCTCCTCTCCCTTCTCCCTGCATCCCTCCCAGCCCATCTCCTCCTCTCCCTTCTCCCTGCATCCCTCCCAGCCCATCTCCTCCTCTCCCTTCTCCCCGCATCCCTCCCAGCCCATCTCCTCCTCTCCCTTCTCCCTACATCCCTCCCAGCCCATCTCCTCCTCTCCCTTCTCCCCGCATCCCTCCCAGCCCATCTCCTCCTCTCCCTTCTCCCCGCATCCCTCCCAGCCCATCTCCTCCTCTCCCTTCTCCCTGCATCCCTCCCAGCCCATCTCCTCCTCTCCCTTCTCCCTGCATCCCTCCCAATCCATCTCCTCCTCTCCCTTCTCCCTGCATCCCTCCCAGCCCGTCTCCTCCATTCCCTTCTCCCTGCATCTCTCCCAGCCCTTCTCCCCGCATTCCTCCCAGCCCATCTCCTCCTCTCCCTTCTCCCCGCATCCCTCCCAGCCCGTCTCCTCCATTCCCTTCTCCCTGCATCTCTCCCAGCCCTTCTCCCCGCATCCCTCCCAGCCCATCTCCTCCTCTCCCTTCTCCCCGCATCCCTCCCAGCCCATCTCCTCCTCTCCCTTCTCCCCGCATCCCTCCCAGCCCGTCTCCTCCATTCCCTTCTCCCTGCATCTCTCCCAGCCCTTCTCCCCGCATCCCTCCCAGCCCATCTCCTCTCCCTTCTCCCTGCATCCCTCCCAGCCCATCTCCTCCTCTCCCTTCTCCCCGCATCCCTCCCAGCCCATCTCCTCTCCCTTCTCCCTGCATCCCTCCCAGCCCATCTCCTCTCCCTTCTCCCCGCATCCCTCCCAGCCCATCTCCTCTCCCTTCTCCCTGCATCCCTCCCAATCCATCTCCTCCTCTCCCTTCTCCCTGCATCCCTCCCAATCCATCTCCTCCTCTCCCTTCTCCCTGCATCCCTTCCAGCCCGTCTCCTCCATTCCCTTCTCCCTGCATCTCTCCCAGCCCTTCTCCCCGCATCCCTCCCAGCCCATCTCCTCCTCTCCCTTCTCCCCGCATCCCTCCCAGCCCATCTCCTCCTCTCCCTTCTCCCTGCATCCCTCCCAGCCCATCTCCTCTCCCTTCTCCCCGCATCCCTCCCAGCCCATCTCCTCTCCCTTCTCCCTGCATCCCTCCCAGTCCATCTCCTCCTCTCCCTTCTCCCTGCATCCCTCCCAGCCCGTCTCCTCCATTCCCTTCTCCCTGCATCTCTCCCAGCCCTTCTCCCTGCATCCCTCCCAGCCCATCTCCTCCTCTCCCTTCTCCCCGCATTCCTCCCAGCCCATCTCCTCCTCTCCCTTCTCCCCGCATCCCTCCCAGCCCGTCTCCTCCATTCCCTTCTCCCTGCATCTCTCCCAGCCCTTCTCCCCGCATCCCTCCCAGCCCATCTCCTCCTCTCCCTTCTCCCCGCATCCCTCCCAGCCCATCTCCTCTCCCTTCTCCCTACATCCCTCCCAGTCCGTTTCCTCCCCTCCCGTCCCACCCGCAGGCTCCAGGAGGAGGGATGGAGCTGCCCCTGCATCCCCCCAAGCATCCTTCCCGCCCCTTGCTGTGTCATCCCCCGGCTCCCCGGGGCGGGGAGGGCTCCGCAGGGGCACTCACATGGAGGAGAGGCTCTCCTGGGGCGACGTCCCTCGGCAGCCGAAGCTGCAGTCCTCCAGGTCGGGCTCTGCGCGGGGAGAGGGGCGAGAGAGACGGGGGCGATCGCGGTTGCTCGGCGCTCGCACGGGGCTCGGTCCCCGCTAGGTGGGAGCAGCGAGCGGCGCCGGCACCGAGCGCTCCTCCCGCGGGGAGGGGCTGCGGGGAGGGGGCACCCCCTGCTCTTGCCGTCACCCTGCGCCACGGACGCCACCCCGGGTTGTTGCCATCACCCCCTCCCATTGCCATCACCCCATGTCGCTGCTGTCACCCTCTGCTATTGCCATCACCCCGTGATGCTGTCACCCGTGTCACTGCTGTCCCCCCGTGTCGCTGCGTCATCCTCTGCCATTGCTGTCACCCCGTGCCTTTGCCATCACCCTCTGCTATTGCCATCACCCCGTGATGCTGTCACCCCGTCACTGCTGTCACCCCCTGTCACTGTGTCATCCTCTGTCATTGCAGTCACCCCATGTCGCTGCCGTCACCCCCTGCTATTGCATCACTTTATGCTATTGCCATCACCCCTGCTACTGCCATCACCCCGTGTTGCTGTCACCCGTGTCACTGCTGTCACCTGTGTCACTATCACTCCATGCTGTTGCCATCACTCCATGTCGTCGGCGTCACCCTCTGTCATTGCCATCACCCCGTGCCATTGCCGTCACCCTCTGTCATTGCCATCACTCTGTGCCATGGCCATCATCCCCTGCTACTGCCATCACCCCGTGCCATTGCCGTCACCCTCTGCCATTGCCATCACCCCGTGTTGCTGTCACCCATGTCACTGCTGTCATCTGTGTCACTGCTATCACCCTCTGTTGTTGCTGTCACCTTCTGCTAGAGGCACCACCCCGTGCCGTTGCCATCACCCTCTGCTGCTGCCATCGCCCCGTGTCACTGCTGTCACCCTGTGTTGCTGCCGTCACCCTCTGCTATTAACATCACCCCAAGTTGTTGCCATCACCCTCCACTATTGCCGTCACCCCGTGTCGCTGTCACCCCGTGTCGCTGCCGTCACCCTCTGCTATTGCCATTACCCTCTGCTGTTGCCATCACCCACTGCTATTGCCATCACCTCGTGTTGTTTCCGTCACCCCAAGTCGTTACTGTCACCCTCTATCGCTGCTGTCACCCCATGTCGCTGCTGCCACCCTCTGTCATTACGGTCACCCTGTGCCTTTGCCATCACCCTGTGTCGCTGTTGCCCCGTGTCATTCTGTCACCCTGTGTCGCTGCCATCACCCTGTGTCACTGTTGTCACTCTGTGTCACTGCTGTCACCCTGTGCTGCTGCCGTCACCTTGTGTCACTACTGTCACCCCGTGTCATTGCCATCACCCCACGTCGTTGCCATCACCTCATGTCTTTGCCGTCACCCCCATATCGTTACTGTCACCCCGTGTCGTTACTGTCGCCTCGTGGTGTTGCCGTCACCCTGTGACACTCCGAGGGTGGGATGGAGGGTGGTGTCACCCTGGAAAGGTCACCGATGCGATCCCCTCCCCAGCTGGGGGTGCAAGAAGCGTGTGGGGAGGGGGGCAGTGCCAGATCTGACTCCAGCCCCAGCCCCAGCTCCCTCCCCGGCCGTGGGAAGCTGAGGGATGAGCAGAAAGCAGCTTTTCCTTCAGCTGTCGAGCTGCAGCAGCGAGGAGGGGGACACACACAGACTTTGCTGAGCCTGCAAGGATGACTCAATCCTGTGCAAAGCCCTGCTCAGCTCCCTAAGTGTTACTGCAGCCCTCTGCCTCCACGATCCCTTCCCAAAACTCAGCTGGGGTCCTCCGAAGTTTCCAGACGCTCAGCTCCTTTCTAAAGAGCTTAAACAAGCGGTTCAGCGCCCAGACACTACCCCAGCGTATACCCCTCCAGCCCAGGGAGCTGGGAGAGGGCAGCGCTGGGGACAGAACCGCTGTGCACGCGCCCGCGAGCTCCCGTCCAAAAAGTAATCAAGAAGCGAAGTATATTTATCTGCCATTTGCTTTCCATCCCTAGAGCCTGCCAGCCCATAAACACACGTTCCCCTCGCTCTGGGAGGTGTCAGATGTTGTGACTACAGCCTGCACCAGCTGGCGGACTCGCCCCTCCTCTTCTTCACACAATAAGAGACGTTTCTTACGTGCAAGAATCCAGGAAGTCTCCTGCGGGGAACACTGTGATTTACAGTGTAATGCCCTGAGCGGGGCATTAGTTATTGGCAGGAGTTTCCACTGCTGAGAACAAGCAAAGGCAGCTGTTGTTCAGTAGCTGCCACAGACAGGTACAAGCGGGACCCTCGCTCCTCCATCCGCGTGGGACCTGAACAGGCTGGACTGCTGGGCTGAGACCAACGGCAGGAGGTTTAACGAGGCCAAATGCCGGGTCCTGCACTTGGGGCACAACAACCCTGAGCAGCTCCAGATTAGGAGAAGTCTGGCTGGAAACTGCCTGGAGGAGAAGGACCTGGGGGTGCTGGTTGACAACCGACTGACCATGAGCCAGCAGTGGCCCAGGTGGCCAAAAAGGCCAATGGCATCTTGGCTTGGATCAGGAACGGCGTGACCAGCAGGTCCAGGGAGGTTCTTCTCCCCCTGTACTCGGCACTGGTGAGACCGCACCTCGAGTTCTGTGTTCAGTTCTGGGCCCCTCACCACAAGAAGGATGCTGAGGCTCTGGAGCGAGTCCAGAGAAGAGCAACGAAGCTGGTGAGGGGGCTGGAGAAGAAGAGGAGCAGCTGAGAGAGCTGGGGGTGTTTAGGCTGGAGAAGAGGAGGCTGAGGGGAGACCTCATTGCTCTCTACAACTACCTGAAGGGAGGTTGTGGAGAGGAGGGAGCTGGGCTCTTCTCCCAAGGGACAGGGGACAGGACGAGAGGGAATGGCCTCAAGCTCCGCCAGGGGAGATTTAGGCTTGAGATTAGGAAGAAATTCTTCACAGAGAGGGTGGTTAGGCATTGGAACAGGCTGCCCAGGGAGGTGGTTGAGTCACCGTCCCTGGAGGTGTTTAAGGTTAGGGTGGATGAGGTGCTTAGGAGCATGATTTAGGGATTGGTGGGAATGGTTGGACTTGACGATTCAGTGGGTCTCTTCCAACCTGGTTATTCTGTGCCATCAATAACTGGATCGCCCTTCTGGGGAGAAGCCACGGCTACCTGGAGGTGACCGGCTGTTGCCAGACCACAACGGTCTCCCAGCCCAAGACACCACGTGGAGACGAGTCTTGATTTCAAGACCACCACAAGGCACGAAATCTTCCTAAATTCTGTAACCAGAAGCTACCAGAAGGCTGGGAAGAGCCAGACCACTTGTTTCCATCCAAGGACCATCTAAATCCTTGGAGAGACACCCAGAGCCCACCGTGTGCACCTTTACCTCAAGGGTTTTACCTTGCGAGCCGATAAACCTTGCCTGCCTGCTTGTTCCTGCCACGTTGTTTGCTTGCAGCCTGCGCAAATACGCGATCCTGGCTTTCTGAACCACTACCAGGCTCTGTATTTAATTATCTCCTGGCCAACACCAGCCTGTTGTCTACAGAACAGGGAGACGACTGAGTTATCGCGCCGAGACAGCGCTCTCCAAGGCAGCAAGCAGGGAAAAAAAAGAGGCTTGAAGACAACTCGAGAAGATAAATACACTTGGCCTGTCAACATAACGAGGCAGGATCCAGGACAAGCGTGGGAGGAAGAACTAGACAATAGCTAAGGGAACGGGAAGATAAGAATCAGACTTTTTGTAGTGCCAAAGGCATCCTGGTATCAACCTGCATCAAGGGTAAGTTTCTCAGTTCCTCCATCCCTAAGACAGGGATTGCCCTACATGACATCAACATTGAGAAAAGCTCAACTATTACTGCAACGCAAGCTACGTCGCCACGGGATCTGTCTACAAAGATGCTCTCAGGACAGGTAATCTGAATTAAAGATAAAGTGGGATTACTTAAAACTTCACAACCACCCTGTTAACAAATTGGTATTAAAGCAGTCACTACACTCTAAAGCGCAAATGGCCCCACATAGGAGGTTATATGCACATTAACTAATCCTCCTGGGGAAAAAAGTGAATTTGGCTTAACAGCCCTGGGTCCCCAGCTCTAGCAGGAGGAGATAGTGATGGACAAACCTTAAATAAATTAAATAAAAACCAGGAGTGGTTCTGAAAGCTGCCTGGAACTGGAAGAAACACATCCTGAAGCTTGTAAGATGCCAGTTGCACAAAAACCGAGGAATCTCGGAAATGGAAACTAAGGATCAGGCTACTTTTTTTTTTTTTTTTGGAGCACTTTGTATGATGGATTTTGCCTACATGATTCACTCGTCAGTAGCTGCAGGGCTGGAACAGAACCCAGAGTGGTGAGCCTCCGTGTTGTGCCTGAACCACATGATTCTATGATTCTATGAACCATTGAGCTATTCCTGACAGCTGCCTCGCTCGCTTCTCCTGTCAGCACCTCACGAAAATAACAGCAAAAGGGAAGTGGCAGCAGGTCATCTCTCTTGTTCATCGCCATGAGGGAAGAATAACTCTTTGAATCATCCCATTCCAGGTGACTGAATCACTCCTGAATGATTTAGATTGGACATTGGGAAAAAATTCTGCATGATGAGGGCGGGGAGGTCCAGGTTGCCCAGAGCAGTGGTGGCTGCTCCATCCCTGGAGGTGGCCAAAGCCAGTCAGATGGGGCTTCGAGGAACTGGATCCACTGGGAGGTGTCACTGCCCATGGCAGGGGGTGGAACTGGAGGAGCTTTGAGGTCCCTTCCAACCCAAACCATTCTATGATTCTGTTCTCACAGCTCCCACGCAACAGCCCTGGTTCCCACCAGGGTCAGCTGCACAGGTGAATTCCCATTTCACTCAAGCTCATGGGGGGACACGGGGACAAAATGCTGCCAGTGACACACGGAGAGACACACAGACACCTTCCGCGGGCTTGCAAAGGTCATAAGTAAGCATACGTGTTCATTCATGCTTCACATGCAGGCATGCACGCTCGTTAAGGCAAATAAGGGCACAGAGGTGTCAGATTATCCAGAGAACTCAGAGCCACCTCAGATGAGATCCTGTATTTTAAAGGGTTTGTCACTGTGACACCACCGGGGCAGAGTTTTACCTCCCAGGAGTTCAGCATCCAGCATGCCGAGCTGCCACGTTTGTGGGTTAGGGGAGCAGGAGACAGTTGCATCACTAACTGCAACATCTGAAAATCAGGAGGGTGCTTTTGTTTAACTTACTGGTGCAAACCAAAAATGAGCTTTCCCACTCTGTTTTGGGAAAAAGACAAAAAAAAAAAAAAAAAAAAAAAAAAAGAAACCGTACAATGCTTCAAGTTTCCTGCTTATTAACCAGGCAACATTCCAAGAAAAATGAATTTGCCTTGGTGGGAAAAAATGAGCAGTTTTGAGTAATCCAGTGTTGGCACGTTCACGTTTGGAAGTTAAAAACAGTGGATTCTGTTGCATTCATGACAAAGCCAAAGGGGAAGGGCAGAAAGTAACTCAAAACAGAAATGGAAGATGAAAATGAAGAAGGTGAGAGATCTTCCATTTAAAAAGAAACGCAGAAAACGAAACCCCAGCAAAAACTTCTAACTTATTTTGAGCAAGGGGTAGTTTTCATTTGGTTTGCACAGCTTCAGCGCGTAAAAAGACAACAAATTGTTGCAGGGGAGGACTTGACATTCTTGTACTTTTCTAGCCCGTGTCCAGGGACACACGTTATCCAATGGACACACCAGCTGTGCTTTTACAAGGCTGCAGGCCAACACTTCATTAAAGCAAACACAAGCACCCCCTGCCTTGGGGAAAAGCCCCTGTCCTGCTCTCCTAGCCCTGGCTCTCACACGCAGAGGATGGGAGCAAGCAGGGAGGGCTGCCGGAGAACTAGGGATGCAGTTGTCTCGCCTCTTCCAGGGAGACCCCTTTGGAAGCACAAACTCACATACCTTCTGATTCACGTACCTGCCCGGCTGCTTTCCGACTGATTTAAGAGGGGGTTGATCGATAGCCCAGATGTGAGGGGGCTTCCAAAAATATGGGAGGAAGGGAGGCTAAACGTTGAACCTGCCAGCGAGAACACCTACCCGGCAAAACAAGGAGGGAGAAAGAGAGAGAGAAATGACTTCTCAAAACCGCAAGGGGAAAATAACTTCATTATTCCATCTCTTCCCGACTCTTGAACCCAGCTCGCTCGTGAGAGAGAGTGTTAAAAATATCTCCTTGGATGTCTCGCTCCACAGTTGAAACCTCCCCAGCCCCATCTCAGAGCCAAGGGGTCTGAACGAGCCGCGTTAACACCCAGGTTGTAAAACTAACCCTCTCCTCCCTGTAAAACACCCCTCGCAGTGAGATCCTGACAAAGGACCAGGCTCTGGCTCCTGGCACACACGCAGCCCACCCAGCAGGGATGCGGGAGCCCTCCCACAAGTTACCTGCGCTGCAGAGAGAAGGTAGGGCTGGCACCGGTGGCAGGAGGGGGACAAGCAGCAGGGGACGAGCACGATGGGACGTGGCACACGCCGACAGCCAGGTCTCTGCTCCCCTAGCCCTGTCCCTGCTCTCCTTACAGTCAAGGGAATCAGCGCCACCTCTGAGGTTGCAATTCCTTCCACCCCAAAACAGGCTGAGATGCAAAACTACCTACATCCTTCTACCAGCTCAAAGAGAAGCTGCAGCCAGCAACTCTCCTCCAAACGGAAGGAAGAGTAGCTGTTCCCAGGTGGAAAAAGCAACTCCTCCGTGCTCATAAACCATCCCTGTTCCGCCAACGGCTGCTCAACCCAACGCTCTCCTGAGCTACAGGCCCCCTCCTGCTCCTGATGTTCTTACCTGCGTGGTGGAGACGGAGGAGGAGGAAGCTGGGATGGTGCTAGCGAAGGGAGATCGGTTGAGCTGTGGGAGAGACGACGTGCCCTGGTGTGCCAGCAGGCTGGAAGAGAGGGGTGTACTGCACACAGCGCGGAGCACTCCGCCCCCGTGGGAAATAGGGTCCTTGTTACTGGTGTAGATCCCTACAAGGGGAGGAGACGTGTTAGAGAGCCACGCTCCGCTCCGACGGGCCCGGAGGCAGCTGGTTTTCTGCAGAGCTTGATCTCAGGAAGACGGTGACACCAATCCACGCGTGTAGAACATGGCACTTCAGCAGCGCGTGGCCTGGCATGGGTGGTCGCAAGCCACAATCCTTCTATCCAAAGGGATCACGAACTTTTCCAGCCCCCCTGTTTGCTCCCCACACCCTGATACGATCCGGCAGAGAACTCACAGCCCAAAGCGACTCACCACAGGCACAAGTCAGTGGCAGAAGTGGGTAGAGGACCCCGAGAGTCCCACTTTACTGCTTCTGCTTGTCGAGATCACATTCTCACTGACCTAACCTGTCCCCTTCCGTGATGTCCAGGGACCACGGTGGGGCTTGGATAGATAAATGAGGAAGAAAGGGTGAGGAGAGAGCTGCTGCAGAAGGAGGGGACCCATTTAACTCCCCTTTGGCTCCGGCACACAGCAGAGCGTGTACCCAGAGCCAGGTCCCTCGCAGCCAAGCCAACATCTCTCCGCAATGGGAGAATGAGCAGGCAGAAGCCTGGCAGCCTCCTCCTCTTTGAAACATCCTTTTGTTGTTTGGGGAGGGGGGAAGAGGCAAAAAAAAAAAAAAAAAAAAATTGGCCTAAGGTTATGATTATGGGAATTGCATCAATTCTTGCAGCTTCTTCGCCCTCTCAGGCAGTGCAGCCAAATGGGTCAGAGCTCCCAGGGCACACAGCAAAATTAGAACCCCCCCTCCTCTTGCAATCTGACCTAAATTGGAGCATCTGCAAACAACCCACAATAGACCGATTACAAGTTCTGCTGCCAGAACAGTGTCAAACCTCAGCCCCAGCAGCCGGCTCCTCCTCTGCCTGCTGCCCTTAACCCCTTCCTGACACACGTCCTGCCTGCCCTCATCCCTGCCAGGTCCAGAGAAAGGGACTCCAGCTGGGAAGAGCTGGAAGCAGAGTTACTGCTGTGCCAGTGCCCCAGCCCTATGTGGATGTGGTAAGACCAGGATGAGAGGTTTTGCTTTTAAAAGCAGGATTAAACTTGAACCGCTGATGAGAGCCCCTCATTTGGGGTGAGGCTGTGGTTCCGCTGGTTTGGCTTGTGAATATCCTTCTCCATCGCTTTGGAAATTAAGCTCGAGTTAGCTGGGGTTTGCCAGCACTGGAGCAAAAAGGGTTTGAGATGGCCCCACCAGCTCAGATCTGCAGCCCGATACCAACAGTAGAGAAGCTGACCCCGAGGAGATTCCAGGATGATGGCCAAGACGTACAGGGGAGCCCCAGATGCGGATTTTTATAGCCGCTGGGACTGAACTGAAGGGACTGGACTTGGTGCAGACAGATCCAAACGCCAGCAAAACGGGATGAAAGAGAGCAGGGCCGGGAGGAACCATGCACACCTGGAGCCCTAAGGGGGAACATACCTGAACCCAGCAGCGGGGACTCCATGCTGAGGCTGGGCAGGTTCCCCGTGTGGCTGAAGGAGCGCGAAGAGTTGCCAACGCTGGAGCTAACGAGAGAGCCCCCGGAGAAGGGTGACGAGGAAGTAGACGTGGACCCAGCCAGCTGGGCACCCAAAATCTCTTTGCTTTTGCCTCCTTTTGGCCTGCCAGGTCCATGTTTGTTCTTCTTGCTACCCTTGTGCTTCTTTTCCTTCAGCATCTCTCCCTCCTCCATGCTGAGGGACGGCATCCGCTTGTGGCTGCTGGTGCTGCCACTGGTCCCACTGGTCCCCACCGAAGAGCCGCTGATGGGGTTGGAGGCTTTATAGTCCACGGGGGAAGCATCACGGCCTCTCTGCTGGCTCACCGCAGAGGTGGAGAAGCGCATGATGGACCCAAAGCCGGAGAAGATCACCTTCTGCTCAAAGACGTCCCCCTTCTGGCCTTCATACAGAGGGGAGCAGTGGGAAGAAGAGGAGGAAGAGACAGGCTTTCGGTATTTCTCGTCGTCCTGCTCAAGCTTGGGGAAGGTCACGAAGTCCTGGGAGCACTGCAAGCTGCCGCAGGAGGTACCTGGGGGAAGCAGAGGGAAAGCAGATACAGGAGGGCTCGTGGTGGCAGTAACTCAGCCCATAAGGTAACAGCAGCACGGTCACAACGCGGGTCCTCTGGCACAGGCCAGTTACTGAGCTGAAGGACACCTCTGTCACCTTCCAGCCCTGCTCCTCCCTGTAGCTTTGATGATTTCTAACAAAAACGAGAGATGCAAACCAGAAGGTTCATCCCGCTCAGATGCGCAGCTGTCTGCTCGCCCAGACCCTGCATCACCGCTGCCCCTCCAACCCAACCAGGGTCCCAGGAGATGAAACGCACTCGCCGTTACAACAGCTCGAAAAAGAGCTACGCGAGGTCGGAGCAGATGGGAGCCCTGCAAAGCTTTGACTCAAAGCTCAGGGGAGCTTGGCTATCAGGTTTAGGCTCAGGTCTCTCCACTAGTACTCCCTAAAACGCTGCTGCAGACAGTACCACCTAGAGAGGAGAGGGCAGGTGCTGCCCATATTGCCTGTGCTCAGCATCCCTTCCCTCCTCCCTCGGCTCAGACATCTGGATGTGTTTAATTTGCAGTGCAGCAGGCCTGCACAGGAGGGGAGCTGTAACGCTCAGCTGACTCGGTTCTTCCCTCTGCGCGTGGAGTTAGCTGCAATAAGACTTTCCCCTTTCTCTTCAAGAGGTTAAAACAACAGCCATCAGCAAAGCTTCGCAGCGCTCGCTGGTGCAGGAGGAACTACAAAGATATCAGAGGAGCAACGCAAAACATCCCCTCGCTCTCCCTTCCTTTCTCGCTCCTTCTTCTCTCCTTACCTGCAGGTTGGAAGGTCCCGCTGGAAGAAGTGGAGCCGAAGCCAACCGAGCTTTTTCCACTTCCCGTCTTTTTCCCCTTGTGGCTGCTGCCATGGCTCGAGGACTTCTTGGCCTTCACCTCTGACCTGCCGACCTCCGAGGTCTCTTTGCTCCCCTCATGGTGGCTGGTGGAGCCCTGGCAGACGGCAAACACAGAGGTTACTCACTCAGGCCACATGTGGCCACAGCAGGGGCTCTTCTTACCAATTTCCCCTTAAGAGAACTAATTGCCCCCTCTGCCCGCCAAGTGATGCTCAGGTCGCATTACTGAGGAGAGAAAAAGCACCATTCCCTTCTGCTGCTGCTTGGTGACACCAGATTTACACCCCTAGGGATTACGTTCATCCCATCTAACTCCAGAAAATTAAACCGGGCGCTGACAATCAAGGCGCAGACACCGGAGATTCCCCACGTCATCAGCAACAATGGGAGCACCTCCGAGCGCTCTTCAGCCCAAAACACAACCTGAACTTGGCTGGGGTTCAAACACGGATTTCAGCTGCACCTCTCAAGCGTGCCGTGCCGTTCTCGGCAAGGTCAATCCACCTGGGGGGAACTTGCTCATCCTTGTGCTGGGAAGGGAGTTTCCCCGGGTTCTTTAAAGCGGCTGCTGAGGCACCTGCGCTGCAGGCTCAGGGCTTTCCGAATCTACCGCAGTAAATATTTCACAGTGACATTGTTGGAGCAGCATGGGAGCACGCAGCAACAGATGCTTTCCAAGCCCCATCTAAGCCCGCAGGAGACAGGGAAGCAAGGGGGAAGAAGAGGCTGGCCAGATGCTAGGAAATCCAGGAGCTTGGGATGAGAGACAGAGAGAGAAGTGTGGGAGTTGAGCAGAGGGGGAGCGGAATGAACCGAAAACCAGATCCCCCCGGGGCACCCACGCTAGGATATGAAACCTTCACCTTCAAGTCACTTCAAAGCAATGTTCAAAGATCGTTTCTTGCCGGGTATGGCTGCAACCAATCCGTATTATAGACAGAGCTCCGATGTGATGGCTACAGCCCAAAGCACACCACCTGTATCCTCGTGCAAACACCTCTTACTTCTTACTGAGCAGACAGAAGGAAGATGCAGAGAAGCACAATACCTCTCTTTACATTCCACTATCCCTGACTCCAGGTGACCTCTTCTTGGGGAGAGCTACGGAAAAAAAAGGGCTTGTAATGCAGACTCATGAATGCCCAGATAAAAATCTTTCCCCATTACTCCCACATGGTTTAATCACTCTGCACAAAGCAACAGCTGGCAGCTTAACACACACCAGATGTGCCGGGAATATGAAAGACAGGAGGAAGGGAGTGGTGGAAATTAGGGGGGAGAGGTGGGGGAATCTGTATTTTCTCATCACAGACTCCTGGATGTAGGAGATTAAGCTTCCTTGATTTATGTGCTCAGAGGGAGCATGAAAATCTTCCCGACTTTCCGCATCTGCCTGGGGAGGGAAAGGCGAGCGGTGTCTGGGGGCTATGGGAAGGTCTGAGCCTGCTCACGGAGTTGCAGGAATGGGATGGCTCAGGTCTCAGCAGAAAAGCAAAGCCCCAGATTTTCCTCTCATAAATTCACCTCTTTGGAGCTCGGCACAAGGTGCACGAGGCCACGGAAGGGCAGAGGGAAACCACATGAGAAGACACGTTCTAAATCCAAAGTGTTGGGAAGGGAGTTGCAGGGCAAGTAATGAATTAGTGCAGGGTGGGAGGAGGAAACCTGAGCTGGGAAATAAATCTGAATTGTAAAATTCAAGGGTAAAAATAAAAGGAGGGTGTGGGGAGAGAGGCTGAGCTGGCTTAGCTGCAGGTGGTGAATGGACACTCACCTACCTGTAGGGTTCACCTGACCTCACAGACCTCCCCGAGAGACTCCCAGCGATCCCAGGGGCAGGATTTCCCCCCCCCCCCCAAGATATTATTTGCCAAATAGGCTGCGGGTGGAAGATCTGCACGCTACTGCCACGAGCCCTTCTCACCCCAAAGGGCCATTCTCCAGCAGCCGTGGGGCAAGGGCCCAAGCGTCTCAGCCGAGGAGCAGAGAGAAGGACACTAAATTCACACTAAATCGCTTCGTCCCTCTGCGCCTCCACGTCTTCTCCACTTTGCTCCGTGGAGCCTGCACGCTCTGTGGCAGCAGAGCCTTCCAGGAGACACCCGTGGGCTGCCAAGCACAACACAGCCTTGATCTGGAGAGGAGGGGTCTCTTATTATAACGCCAATATTAACAACAGGAACGACGGCTGCAGCCCCATCACCTCCCTAACAAAGGAGGTTCCGCTCAGAGGAACCAGGACTCGAGAAACCTGCTCGCCTGCTGCTTGCCTGGTGCATGAACAGGGGGCTCAAGCTCTGGCTCATCGGCTTTTCTCCAGCACATAAATCCGTGTGTGCGAGCAGCAACTGAAGTTCCGTGTGCTGCAAACAGGTGGGGGAGAGGGCTTGCTGCAGAGGGGAAAATAGGAAAGCACTGAGGAAGTGAGAGCTCTCTTTCAGAATGAGGCAGCAGCTACACTTTGAAGGTCTGCTTCAAGCAACCAAGTGAAAAACGTCACCCGAATAAATCTGCTGCCCTCAGTGGAGGTGATGGGCATCTCCTCCCCTGGCAATCTCTGACCCCTGATGGGCTGTACCTGATTTCTGGCCTCTTTGCAGCACCCAAGCTCCTCATTCATTAATTTATTTATAGGAAATCAGAAGAGCATCGCTTTGCCTCTTGATTGGCACAACGAGCTCCTAGAGGGAACCACCGATGAAATACAGAAGGGGTGGGGGAGGCCGGTGCCGTGTTGGAGAAACAGAGCAGCTTTGCCCTGCATTAAACTACTGGTGAGGGAAAGCAGAGAGGACACGAATGAGGGACGATATGACAAGAGCAGAGGCTCCTCCAGCCCACGCACCGCAGGGATCAGCCACCGTTCCGTGCTGGACCGCTGGCTGGAGGTCCGGTGAGTCTCCACCAGGAGCTCTGGGCCGACGTCCTCGTACAATCTACAGCATCCCTGTGTCTGAGCCGCTCACAACATTTCCACATCCCTTCTCGCAGCCGCAAGATCAGACAGCGCTGTGTTGCTGTTCTTTATAGGTGGGGACAGGAGACGTAGATGGGTTGAAGATCGTACTTTTAAGTCACTGGCAAATTCCTCCTCGTGTCAGGACAAGGAATGCAAAAAGGCTCAAAGATTCTCAAATATCCATGCTGAGACATGCTTCGGTTTGCAGGGGTAATCATCAACCTTCCCACACAACCCCCTACCCCATCGCAGCAACTGTGGATTCGCCAGAGCCAGGCGCAGTACAGACGTTCCCAGGATCCATCAGCTCCAGGTTGGTCCTGGGTAGACGCCAAGAGCTCAAATAACAGTGGGAAACCTGGGAAGCCTCCTTGCAACCGTGTGCTCTTCACCCTGCTGCGCTGCCTCCCCAGCACCTGACTGGGAGAGGGTGGGTGCAGGGAGGCCTTGGCATCCGCGGTTTAGCTTACAAAACCCAAAGCGAGCCAGATGTTGCGGCCCAAACCACGTAACATGTGTGCGTGTGGTGTCAACAAGTGATCGTGACGCCCGCAGCTGGCAGAGGAAGGCAGCTGGGGCGGCTTGTGATCCTGCAGATTTACTGCAAGTGCAACAGAGAGCAGCAGGACGGCTCCCCGGGGGCATTTGGCAGCCTGACCTAGTGGGATGTTGGAACTAGATGATCTTTAAGGTCCCTTCCAACCCTACCTATTCGATGATTCTATGATTTGCATGGTGAAGGAAGAGGCAACGCTGCTCATTGCTTGGCTGCTCACTACCCTCAATCACCAGAACCAGGCACCAGCTAACGTGGAGAGATCCCGAGCTCCTCCCCGTCGAGAAACCCTCCTCTGCCCCAGGTCTGAGTGCCACCTTTCCAAGAGGCTGTTCAAAAGCCTTCCTAGTTGGCAGCATTCTGGGATAGACGATGCAAAATAGCCAGAAATTATTATAGCCAGAAAGTATTGCCCAGAGGAGATGGGTTCTGCCTCCTTCCCACTGCCCCGAAAAGTCTGTGGGAGCTCCAAGTAGCCAGCACGACGATGAATGAGAGCCTATAGCCAGCACAAATCCACTCTCCACAATCCTCTCTAATCCAGCCAAAAGCCCTGGAGCTCCACTGGGGGATTTTCAACAGGTCAGCTGCTCTGTGGGCTCTTGGGGAGAGACCCTCCAGTGCCCCATGAGCAAGGTCTCCTGCCCCTCTTGGAGAGCGATGGAAACCACACTGCCCCAAGACATTTTTCAGAGGCAGAAGAGCTCAGGGGAGGTGTTAGGAAGTGTTGTTTGCATGCTGTGAATTCACACCCTAGTTTCACTTTCCGGTGCAGCTGAGAGCTGAGGCCCCATCACGGTGTTTTCCGTATGTTTATCCCCAAACCGGAGCATGGCAGCGAGAGCTCGTTACCGCACGAGGCCTGGTAGAGTCCACAGGTCAGATATTAATGGTATTTAGATTCCTAAAAGACGTAGGGAAGCACTCGGGGAGATGTTCAAGACCCTGGCAGAAGTCAGAGGTCTAGCACAACTGATTTCAGGAGGAAGACTGAAACCACATCAAAGGATGTTCTTCATAACTAAACGTTTCAAGACGGGAGCGCAGGGTGGACGAGGTATTGGGTGAGAACTGGAAGTGAAAAAATAAATCTGGATCACAAAATTAAAGAAAAAGGGGAAGGCAGAGGCCAGGCTGCTTGAGAGAACAGGGAAGTGGGACGCACCACCGTTCCTCCAAAGCGATGAAACAGTTCCAGTGCCACCAGCCTGCCTGGTGGAGTGGCTTGAGAAGTCCCACTATACAGGACTATAGCTCTGAGAATGCATAATTAACGGGTCACTGGAAGTTTCAGAGGATTCTGGTAGCAACATCAGACACTGGGGTTCGGATGTCCTGCTGCCTCAAGCTCCTTTTAGGTTAAGCAAACTGGGAGCAGACTGGAGAATGGATCCAGGTACTGGTAACACCTCTCCACGGCTACAGTCTGGCAGCAGTCCGGGTGTCCAAGGAGCAAGCGGTGCCAGGGACCTTCTGTTGATTCACTCCACTGATGCTCCCGCTCCTCACTCCTGCCTCCGAAATGCCGGTGATGCTCAGTGCCTCCAACCCAACTCCCGCACGCCGAGATGGGACCCTGGGACTCACTGTATTTGGTGCCACTTTGGCTACAGCGCGGGCAGCAGAGCGAGTTGGCAGCGTGGGGCTGGCGGGGACATCAAGGGCTGCACCAGCCCCCTGCGGCTCTGCACGGCTGCTCCGGGCCAGCGTCCTTCCTTCTCCCAGGCACCTGGACACGACCACCTGCCCTCGCTGCTGTAGGTCACAGCGATCCACTCTCGCTCAGCTGCTGCCCACAGAAGACGGGAGCTGTGTCACCTGCAGGGATTATCCCTGAGGAATTTAGGCTCTGGTTCACCGGGTAACTTGGAGAAAACCATGGAGGCGATCTGCTCAAGTGCTGAAGGGAGGAACAGAGAGGAGCCGACTCCAGCTCTCTTCAGAATCTAACCGTGGCACAGCGGGGACGAGCAATGCTCTCCTGCATTCTCACCAGTCAGCTCCTGGTTTGCTGCATCCCCACTCCCCAGCACACTCGACTGGGATGGGCTGTATCCAAGACCCAGAGAGGACAAAGATGGTTTTGCTTTCCAAAGGAAAAACCTGTTTGGACACGCTACATCAACACGTTTCAAAGTTTTACATTAATCTAACCTGTGCAATCTCACACTGGTGCAACTACCCAGAAAGCCCCATTCAAGCATCCCCGAGGGGCTTGCACAGGGTTGGAGCTGGCTGCCGAGCAGCTCTTAAATTCGATCTGGACTGCGGAGCTTTGGTTTGAACAATACTTCGGGATCTGTGCACAAAAAGGCGAGCGAAACACACTCTCTCTTATGAGGATTAATAATAACTCCCTAGGGAAACTCTAAACCCCCGTCACTCAAGTACAGCTACAGTAATTAGGGTCTCCTGAATTTTAGCTTACAAAGAGTTGAAAGCTGCCTGTAAAACTGAATTGCACCCTTCCCTCCTTATTTATAAAGGTCTGGCAGGGCTTTGGAGGAGACAGTGGGTAATTGTCTAACAACCGCTCTGGCTGGCCAGGAGTCAGGTTTTGGGTTTCAGTTCAGCTTGAAAATAATCTTCTTAGGCCATCAGTTCCTGACAGCTCTGTTAACCGGGTGAATCTGCTGTTCCCAAAAGGCAGCCCTGAGCTGTTCTAACACGAGCACAGGTAAATCAAGAGTGATTGCAGCTCAGAGGCTCGTCCTTCGCTCTGCCCGGCTGTAACTTTCTGCTTCTCCCAGCCTGAGACCCATGAGACCAGCTTCACCATTTCAGCTCTGCCCTCTATCTCCTCCCCACATCCAGGCTTGGCCTCACGCGGAACGCAGAAAATCCTCTTCAGTCCTAACCCAAAGCCACCCTGTGCTGACTGGCAGGAGCCTTCGCTCTTCCACGCTGCCCCTGCAGTGCTTCTCACATTCACAGACGCCACTAGCCTGTGAATTTTCATTTTCACGAGGCAGTCCTGCCACATCGAGGACACCCAAGCCTTTCCAAGTCGTTTTTCTGTGCACAAAAGGACATTCCTGGGACATGTTGTTTATTTGTTCTAGCAGGAGCTTGGCCCCAGTCCTGCTCTCGCTTACACCAGAACAACCCTGCTAAGGAGCTGCATTAATTTACATTCCCACTAGAGAGGAGAGTGCAACTCCAAAGTCCAGACGCTGGAGTAACCTCACTTGTTCCCTGACCCTGAACAACTGCAAACTTGGCCTTCACCTTGTTGCATGCAAGCTCGAGGCAAGTTCCACTGTGCCTATTCTGCATTACTGGAGTTTGGGGCTGGCACCAGTTACAGAAAGCTCAGGGCTCTCCTGAGTTATAGCCACGTGCAGAGTCCCTACCTGCAGCACCAACTGCTGAACAGCAAAAACACCCCGACATCCTGACTGTGCCCCCCCAGCCCTGGGTGAGGCACAGAGCTGAGAATCACAGAATCCTTAGAGTTGGAAGGGACCTCCAAGCCCATCCAGTCCCACCCCTGCCATGGGCAGGGACACCTCCCACTGGATCAGGGGCTCCAAGCCCCATCCAACCTGGCCTTGAACCCCTCCAGGGATGGGGCAGCCCCCACTGCTCTGGGCAACCTGGGCCAGGGCCTCCCCACCCTCACAGCAAAACATTTCTCCCCAAAATCTCATCTCAATCTCCCCTCAACCCACACATGGAAGATCCTCCCAGCAGGGAGCTGGATTGCCTGTACACCTCAGGAGCCACACAGGCCACCAAACCGTGCCCCTCTGCCTGAATTTTCCTGAAATGAAGGAACTATATAAAAAAATCAAACCCCAGTGTCTCATAAAATCATGGAATCATAAGGTTGGAAGAGACCTACCAGATCAGCGAGTCCAACCATTCCCATCAATCACTAACCCATGTCCCTCAGCACCTCGTCCACCCGTCCCTTAAACTCCTCCAGGGAAGGGGACTCAACCCCCTCCCTGGGCAGCCTCTGACAGGGACCAGTGACACTTTCTGTGAAAAATTATTTCCTAATGTCCAGCCTGAACCTCCCCTGGTGGAGCTTGAGGCCGTTCCCTCTCGTCCTGTCCCCTGTCCCTTGGGAGAAGAGCCCAGCTCCCTCCTCTCCACAACCTCCTCTCAGGGAGTTGGCGAGCAATGAGGTCTCTCAGCCTCCTCTTCTCCAGGCTACACCCAGCTCACACAGAAACACAACCTATTAAGAACATCGAAGATCTCACCTATTTCTAAGACTCTTTTTTTCCCCTCAGCTACATCAGTTTGCCTAACAAAGGCTAACAGAATCACAGAATCACAGAATAACCAGGTTGGAAGAGACCCACTGGATCGTCGAGTCCAACCATTCCCCAATCCCTAAATCATGCTCCTAAGCACCTCGTCTAGCCTAACCTTAAACACCTCCTCCCTGCTTATCCACCTGCCTGAGCTGTTTCCAACGCTGCAGCAGCAAAGGCCAAAGCACTGATATTTATCTATTCTGTGAGAGCTTCGAATCTGAACATCTGCTGCAAAACAGGCTGGCACTTACAGCTCAATCACTGGGGAGTTTAGCCCCATGATTGTGTCATCAGTGCTGACTGAAACCAAGGCAGCTGCCGCGTTAAATTCCCAAGGTGGGCATCGAGGTGGGGAGCCGGGCAGAGAGAGAGCGAGAACGTGACGAATCAGGAACGAAAACAAATGGACAAAAGCCCTTTCTCTGCTCTTCTGCTCTCTCCTCCCTGCTGGAAGCCAGGGTCGATGCTTTCCCCCTGCCCTCCCTCCCCACCCTGCATTCTCACACTCGCATCCCATCGGTTTGGTACCTTTTCTGCAGCGATGGGCACCGAGGACGGCGTAAGGCTGGTGGGAGACTCTGGACGTTTTTTGTGCTTCTGTTTAGGTCTTTCCTTGTCCTTTCGACTCTGCAAAAGAAATCAGAGAGCGTTGGAAGGCTAACTTTCCCTCTGCTGAGAGCAGCAGTTGTAAGGGAAAAGAAAGGAGGGTGTGTAGGGGTGGATTTACAACCATACATTCATATTCCTCTTTCCTTCTCCACCCATCCACACGAGCCCAGCATCCCTACCCCCACATCTCAGCTTCTGGCTGAGAGCGTCCCGCTATCTCTATCCCAGCTGCAGCCAACATCTGGAGTGCAGAATATCAACAGAAGCCCCCAAATCAGTTCATGGTAAGACGATGGGGAAGGATTTAACAAGCTCTGGCTGATTTCAAGAAACCCGAGCTATCCTCTTGCTATTTCCCCAAAGGGACTCTGTACCCTCCTTCCTTCACTCTCTGCCTTCTCCAAGGATTTCTCAGAACCACTCCGCACAGCCGACGGGAGAATCTTCATTTCAGCACGTGTTGCACGTGCACGGCTAAAGAGATCAGTCAGCAGAGATCCCAGAACCCGGAGATCCCCTACATCTCCCCTCCCAGCAGCCGCTCTGGGTCCAGTTCTGCTAACAGGAGACGAACTATTTAGTTTGATTTCTTCACCTTGTTTTTTCCCTCACTAAAACCACAAAAACACAGGGTTCTTCAAATTACAAACCAAGGAAAAATTGTGGTCTGAAATACCGCCTGTCCTGATTTTATATTTTACTGGGGAATGGACTGTAAGCAAGGGGATTATCTGTATATAGTTGTGCTATCTGGATGTTTATGCTAAATCTGAGATACTTTCAGCAAAACGACTGAAAACACAGGCCTGTGTGACCTCAAGTCAGTGGTTTGAGGATGTCCAGGCCAGCTGGCACACAACGATGGATGGACAGAAGAGCATGTTCCATCACCCACTTCTGCCTCCTCCTTGTCTTCCTCAGCTGTGGGGGCACACTCGGGTGACTACAGGAGCTTTTCCATGGTACCGACATCAGCTAACGATGCAGCCTTCTCGACCGAACCTGTAGAAACTTTTGTGCTGAGTTCCAACATTCCCAGTGCGGCCACTGGTGTGTAGACCAAGACAGCTGCTGTTACATGAGATGTGGGGCTTTGAAAAATCCATCCTCTTGTCTCCGAGACCCTTTTGTGGGCAAGAACGCCTCTTGTGGTACAACTCCCTCTTGCATGAGCGTTTTATTCTCAAAGCTCAAGTCCTCAGTCTGGACCGAAGGTGTGTTCGGAACAGAACAGTCACATCAGAATTCACTGACTCTCCAGAAAGATGCTGGTTGCCTCCTCATGCAGGCAGAGCCCTGAGACCAAAGCTGAGATGCTGTCAAGGAAAGATGTGATTGCAGCAAATATATGAGCCCCACTCTGTGGTTTTGGGGAGGAGAGAAGGGAGTCGAATCATTGGCTTAAGAAACAAGTCGCTAAATGGTTTAAAAAATTGCAGGAGGAGGGACCGAGCATGATGAAAAGGCTGGAGGAGGCAGGTATGAAACGAAGCAGAGGTAGAGCAAAATATGGTCCAGAAATCAACACCTTCCAGCGTGGATTTGGCTGAGTTTTCATTGCACTGCACCCAGTGACTCTGCCTGTGGGAACCTGGAGGCTTTTGCTGGGATGAGCTGGTGGAAAAAGGAGGCAAATCCAGCCTAGAGCGTGAACACTTGCAGAGTTCACAACCAACACGGCCAACAGCCATGGTCTTACCACAAGACTCCTGGCATATCTGTTTGTAAAAAGCCTCTGTTTCTAGAGCTACAGCACTCCCCAAGAATCTGTTTTCCTCTTACTCTCCTCTCTTAAACGCACGTTTCCAGCTGCGGCAGTGAACAAGGAAAGCTTGGAAATGTGATTTCTACAGATTAAGTACTGAAAGACTATTTAAAATGAAATCTTGACTAAAACTCAGAATGTTTTAAATACTTGGAGGCTTCTCGTGCTATAAAACTGTCTCATGGGTCCTTTAGGACAGGAAGATGGGAAAACCGTGTCCCAGTTAGTGGAGCAGCTTGGCACAACCCACGTGCACATTAGTGTTCGTTATCCCAGCAGCAGTAACGATTTATACTCACTGAAGAGCACGCAGCAGAGAGTTTCAGCGAGCTGAAGAGAGGGTTTTAATATCTACATCTCATTTTACAAATGGGGAAACCAGGGCACCCGGGATGAGAGAATTTGCTAAGATTTCACAGGACGCCATCCAAAAATTCCAAAAGAAAAGCCAGGGATCCCTGCCCCACTAAGACACGTGCTTGCCTGCCTGCAGATGCCGCCAGTGCCGCTCGCGGAAGCCAGAAACAGAAAACAGGAGCCAGACACCTCATTACAACACATTTCGCCAAATAACTGCACAAACCCTGGTCCTGAAACTTTCTGAACACCACGAAGCTTATCGTTTCATCTTCAGATCCCAAATCCCAAACGCATTTCAATTGCGAAGGAGTAAGATTCAGTGCTGCAAACGCCAGCGTGACAGCACTGTAAGGACTTGATTTCACGTATCGTGGTGAAGGTGAGTCACGGCAGAGCCAAAGCCACTTCGGCTAACGATCCGAGGGCTGGAGCACCTCCCACGCGAGGACAGGCTGAGAGTTGGGTTGTTCAGCCTGGAGAAGAGAAGGCTCCGAGAAGACCTTAGAGCAGCTTCCAGTGCTGAGAAGGGCTCCAGGAAAGCTGGGGAGGGACCGTTTACAAAGGCTTGTGGTGACAGGACAAGGGACAATGGGTATAAACTGGACAGGGGCAGATTTAGACCAGACAGAAGGAAGAATTTCTTCACGATGAGGGTGATGAGGCACTGGAACAGGTTTCCCAGAGCAGGGGTGGCTGCCCCATCCCTGGAGGGGTTCAAGGCCAGGTTGGATGGGGCAGCGTGATCCGGTGGGTCGTGTCCCTGCCCATGGCAGGGGTGGAACTGGATGACCTTTAAGGTCCCTTCCAACCCGAACTATTCTATGATTCTAATGACAATGAACCTACACACCTATATACGCACACACACACGCAAATGCAGAAATGTCCTGACTGCCACCACACAGAACCATAAAACCTCCCCCAGTGATGGCAACCACCAAACTCACACCCTCCAGCTTCAAAATCCCGGCTGTCTCTGTCTGAAAAATCTCTCCTCGCTGTCAGCAACGCAGAGTCTACGACAGCGAACTGAGCAGTCTGCTGGTTATACGAAGGAGTGCGTACATATGTACTTATTCAGCGAGAACCCTGCGCTCACAATGGGGACCACAGTTCTGGAATGCTTCAGCTCTCATTTAGATGCTTGAATAAACGCCCAGGTTTGCCAAAAAAGCTAAATGCTGGTTACTGAACTCTTTTGAAGATCTGGCCCCGGCTACATGTGCGGAGCAACTGCACTCGAACCATTTAGAAAATCTGTCCCCCAGAGACCTGTTTTCGTGCTCTGCTCAAAGGAGCGCATTGAAACCAGAAGCACCACAGCCGGACGAGGAGCTCAACAGCACTTCTGCTCCCTGTCACAGAATCCTTTAGGCTGGAAAAGTCCTTTAAGATCACCCAGTCCAATCGTAAACCTCACACTGCCAACTCCACCGCTAAACCATGACCCTAAGCACTGCGACTTGTCCCCGCACGTGGCCCCAGGCCATGCCCACAGGCACACCTTGCTCCTCTGTCCTGCTTAACAAGCGCTTCTCCCTCTCCTCCACCACCCCAGAGAGCGAGAAAACCACAGGACGTTGTACCTAGGAACTTTCTGGGCTGCAGCCCTTCAGCTTTGCCAAGCTGGGGTGCTCGTTGCCTTCGTACACCCACCTCCCACTCCACAGTGACTCTCTAACACATTCGGGTACTCAAAAAAGCAACAGGATCTGACATCATCTTTGGTATCACTGGAGAAAAGCAGCGTCCCGTGTTCAATAGGCAGGACAAGAAACTCTGTTAACCCATGAAAACTTTGCAGACGGGCTGCGCTGCCCTCAGATCATAGAATCATAGAAAAACCAGGTTGGAAGAGACCCACCAGATCATCGAGTCCAACCACTCCTATCAAGCACTAAACCATGTCCCTTAACACCTCGTCCACCCATCCCTTAAACCCCTCCAGGGAAGGGGACTCAATCCCCTCCCTGGGCAGCCTCTGACAGTGCCCAATGACCCTTTCTGTGAAAAATTTTTTCCTAATGCCCAGCCTAAAAGCACTGGTGGGAATTTTATGCCAGCTGCCTGGGTTGACCACGGCACGGAGATGCTCCCAGTGCTCCATCACTCCTGGCTCTCTCGCCTGTATTGTCAGGCCCTCAGACAACCCGGGCCATTCCCTTGCTTGCATCGCAGGCTTTTAAACGTGCGGGTTCTCTTCAGGAGAGGGCTTTGAATGCTTCCTGCAAAACCTGCAGGGTGCAAAGGGAAGGAAGGGCAAGGGGATGGGGGGAAGCAGCCCTCGGGTGCCCTCTCCCCACCTGGCGGCTCTGTTTTCCCAGCACACTGGCACTCTCCTCTGAAAAAATCACCTTTCAAGGAACTTCACAGCCTTCCAGCAGCCCAACCTGCCCAAAGAGACCTGCCCGGTTGTGCCGTGAGGCAGGAGTCAGCAGAGAAAGGAGGGTGGATGCACGGCGAGTGCAGGAAACCAATTCAACACCCCCATCCCAGCTTTTTACGAGCAAAAGCCAAGCCCTACCTTGCAGCCTTCGGCTCTTGCTGCTGCAGGCTGCCTGGCTGGGCTTTGCAGGGAATGTCAACGTGCCCTCAGCAACCAACTTCACGGAAAACACGCTCTCCCCGTGCAGGACCGAGCAGCTGGGGCTTGGCATGTGGGCATGGAGAGGGCCAGGCCTGCGGCGGGGGGAGCGCGGCTGCATCGGGGTTGGGGGGGACGTGCTGACGACACCATCTCCCTTGGAGCTCCCCAGCTCCGCAGGAACGCAAAACGGGATCTCCTCGCTGCCAAAAAGGGTTGCGCACAGCTCCCCCCCTCTCCCACCGCCGTCGCCCCTTCCCCGAGCCCCCTCTTCTAATCTCTTGGACGCGAGCAACTGGATCATTAAAAGTAGATTGCACAGGGGTTGGAAGGAAGGAGGGAAGAGCTGGGAAGAGCCAAATGGGCTCTGCTGCTCCCTCCCCTCTTTCCCAGGCTCTCTGAACTCCCTCGCCGGGAGGAGGAGGCTTGGCTCTGGGCTGCAGCCATGGCAGCGGCAGCCAGGAGGAAGGCAGCACCGGGCAGAGGGATGCTGAGCTCCTCGCTTGCACCAGGGCTGGGGGTCGCGTTGCTTTGCCTTCAGGCATGCCGGAGAGTTTTTAAAAAGGCCACACGGCCAGCCCTCGCAGGCCTCCGCGCGCTCTCCAATTATTGCTGCAGCCCCTGCTAATGGGAGGATTTGCTGGGGACTGTTAAACACCAACAGAACACGAGGTCACAGAAAGGATGCTATAAAACAAGGCTGCTTTTGCTAGATGAGAGTACATTTAGATTCAGCTCTCCTTCCTCCCCCCCTAAAAAAAAAACCTGCGCTGGTCTTGAAAGCAGCCGCCTGCATCCCACTTGGAAAAAATGTCCCCTTTGCCCTTTGGTGCCTGTGCGGACACAAAACTCCCAGAGGCAGATGTTGTCACCAAGGCACAAAGCCCCTTATGGACTCCCTGGGCTTAGGTTTCAGCCCAGTACAACTTCTCCAATGGGCTAAATCTGCCACGCCAGATCCTTGGCTCCTCTCCTCCACTGGCATCAGGTCCAGCCAGGCAGGCAATAGCAGCGGGGACGTAGGCTCAGCCGGGGACCTGCTGAGATGCTGGGGGACCCGGGGATCGTGCAATGCTCTGGCTGGTGCTAAAGGGCTAAGGGGGCAGAGCAGAGACAGCCCTTGCACCCCCGATAGCCCTTGCACCCCCATAAAGTGCCCGAGCCGTGGCGAGGGGAGCAGTTCAGGAGCTCAAGGCTCGCAAATCACAAATCCTGTTGTGACTGTGGAGATGCAGCTCCATACTCAGACCTGAGGAACAACTGCAGGTGGGTTTCTTTGCTCCAAGACCCTGCCTCTCTTTCCGATGGCACCGGGCAGGGCACATTCCTCTCGTTACAACATCTCATATGCAAATTAAAAGCCTCCTTAGTTTGCTTATGGGTTCCAGGTGTTCACTAACTGGACAAGCGTCTCCCTCAATGGGGAAAATGCCTAAAAATGCTCTAGTGCTTGTGCTCCCATCTGCTCCTGGTGGGACAAATTCCATTCCACGGAGTATGGTAATTCTGTTCTGGGCATTTCAAGCAATCTAGGTGACAGAACATCTGTACTTCATTCAACTCCTGCGTGTCATCCAGCATTTTGTTGGTATTTAGCTATTGTTCTCTTTCTTCCTTCTTCTTTTAAACCAACCCTGCAAAGGCTCCCGCGGGGTAGAGCGCACACATTGCAATATTTATTTCTTTGGGGTTGGTTTTGCTTAAGGCTTGGTACGATCTGAGGCAAAACCAAAGCCTGGAGAGCCTTCCTGTTTTCAGGACAGCACAGAAGAAAATGCTGGGGCTGGTATCATTTGTGCCTGCCAGAGGCGGGGGGGATGCTGATGCTGCCTTGTGGTCCCACATCACAATTGTCCCTTGTTCTGCAGAGAACAAGACTCTTCACAAATGCTCAACTGTTTTCCAGCAGGGCTTAGGAGTCCCAATCCCAAGTCTTCGCTACCTTACTTCAGCCACTGGCTTAAATCCTGTGCCCCTCACTTAGCCGTTAACTCAGCCAGAGCTTTCCTCCATAAAGCCCAAGCAAACACTCACAGCCCTGCACTGGAAGGGAGCTGTCACGCCCCAAGCTTTTCCTGGAGCAAAAAGCCACGAGCACCTGCAACCCAGGGACTAGATGCACACACGCATCCGTCTCTCCGCTGAGCGATCAGCTCCCCTGCAACGCCTCCAGCTCAGGGAGGACGGGACCAGACGGCTGCACAGCTGGACAGGCTCAAGGAAAAGCTGTTCTACTCTAGCTCAGCACAGCAGCACACCCAGTTCCTCTCAAACACGTGCAATTAGATCATGCGCTGCTAGTCACGTACTCCAAACCCATATGGGAACTAATGGTTCAACCCCCTCTTCGGGCAACCCTTCAGAAGGCCTGTGTCCCACACCACCTCATATCCAGCTCTTCCTCCCTGCACTTCGGATCCAATCCTAGACCTGCAAACTACCCAAAACCCCCAGCAGCCAAGAGTGCCTTCCTCACCCTGCCCACCTCAGCTGCTTTGCGCACCTCAGCCCCTGTTCTGTGTCGACTCCCCCCCAACTCTAAATGGAAGGAGTTGATTTTGCACTCGCTGCAGCCCTGCCAAGCAATCCCAGCCCTGGAAGGGGCCTCCATCCATCGGATCCGCTGCTCGCAAACCTGATGAGCCCTCAGGAGGGGAGAGCGGTGAGGCAGCAGCGAGGAAGAGCCTCTGCACATTTGTGAGGAACCCAAAGGCTAACAATAGTGGCGAGCGCCACCAAGAAGTCTATAAATAAACCCGGATTCCTCCTGTTTTCGCTCTCCCCCTGGCGCTGACCCGCTTTCCGAGCAAAGCCGGGAAGCAGCGCTCTCTGCTCCTACCTGCCAGGCGCGTGACTGCGCTCGCAGCCCTTGCCACCCGAAGCTGTGCAAATATAGAAACCCTCGTCCGCTCCCCAGCCTTGGACTCGCACCGTCCGTCGGTTATAATTACAGCCGAGCTCTCCAAAGCTCCCGTCAATCTCCCGGATCCTGCCCTTTCCCCCACCCCTCTGTCTGCTCGAAGGCTAAAAATAGCATGTTCCAGTAGAGCCCTTCACCTTGTGCCAAGCGCTCGCTCCCCGGCCGCGGCACAGATGCTCTTTCTCCCTCTCGCCTCCTCCTCTCCTCGCAGCAGCTGAACACACAAGAGGAGTAAATACTCCCCGGACGCCTCAGCCTTGTCGGCAGCAGGACATGTTCCACCTCGGTGCGAGGTTTGCCTTGTTTGTCTATGGATGGATCAGGTATGGTTTGGGCAAGGTTCCCGAACGCGTAATGGACGTGGTGGGCAGCGTTTCAAACTGGATATTGCGGGATAACCTCTGTAAATAAAGCAGGAGATGGCTTTCCTGCCCACACAATTTATGGCCTCTGGGCTGGCCGTGCCAGGAGGGTGTCAGTCAGCATTAACTGATGGCCAAGCTGCTTTTGAAAGCCTGGATGCCCTTGTACCTTGGAGACTGGGCTGAGATCCATCAGGCTTAGGCCACGTAAACCACTGGAGTGTCATCAGGCTGTTTCTGGATGTGGGTCACTAACGCTACCTTTCAAAATCGTTTATGCATTGCGAGGATGTCAACAAAACAAAAACAAACAGAAGAGAAGTGAACGGCCAGATATCCACAGCAAAGCTTTTTAAAACACCCACACTGTGATTTCATAGAATCATGGAATGGTTCGGGTTGGGAGGGACCTTAAAGGTCATCCAGATCCACCTCTTACCATGAGCAGGGACACCTCCCACTGGATCAGGGACTCCAAGCCCCATCCAACCTGGCCTTGAACCCCTCCAGGGATGGAGCAGCCACCACTGCTCTGGGCAACCTGTTCCAGGGCCTCCCCACCCTCCCAGGAGAACATTTCTTCCTAAGATTTCATGTAAATCTCTTTCAGCTTTGCAGCGCTGTCACCAATTGTGTCTGTACACAAGGTAAATTTGGCTTTTGACTATAGTGGAATGTATCCAGAGGTTGCTTGGTAGAGTAACTTGGCATTTCTGCTAAATAACCCAGGATATGGCCTATAAAGCATTAAAAACTCGTTCAATATACTGAGAATATCTTTGTGTAAGTTATTTCTGCTCCAGATCCCACCCCATTGCTCTGGACAGACAGGACGCAAAGGGGGCTGGCAGTGCTACCTTCTGGATTCTTGATACTGCAAAAGCCACATCCTCAAAGAGAAGATTTCTTATTCTGCTGCCACTTGTCTGAATCCTCAAAAAGCCACATGGCCTCCTCCTTTTTTTTCCCGACTGGAACCTGCTCCCCCCTCACAAGGCAGGGATCTGCTGGGGTTCTGCCTTACACACTCACCGCTGCTTTTCCTTGAAATACGAGCGTTCGTCACGTGAGTCGGTTGGTTAATTATGAACCTCGGTGCGCTGTTAACATGGCCTGTAACACTGCAGCGGTTTTGATGAGTACATCTTAATCAGCAGAGCTGGATAAATAACTACTGTGCCAGTCAGAGCTGGCACGCGGTGTTCTTCTCAATGATTGTTTAACCTAGATAAACTCTCCTCAGAGATAGACCTGAAGCAGGTGGCATCCCTGTGGCTGGTTAGCCTGACCAACAAAGTACTCCCTAGCTGATATCAGTTATTGGTTTTGCCTACAATGAACCTGCTGGCCACCACGCAGATTACTAATCAGTGTCTTTTTGTACTTTAAAACATGGACTCTGGGATGTGAGGACAACGACCTCCAACTTTCTCTTCTGGAGCTGCTGCATTTAAAACCAGAGTCCAAACTACTTCCATGCAGATAAGTCAGTAGCTGGAAATCATAGCACAATGTCGTCCACAAAGCAGAAAGGGGAAAGCTGCACTTTTCACAGGCACGTTACGCCAGGACCCTTCTGACGTGACCTGAACACGCAAACTCAACCTCACATTGCCCCTGGCTGCGCTGCTCTCCTTCCACACGTATTTCCAGAGGCTTGTATAAAAACACAGCTGCTACTCAGATCTCTGACTGTGAAACTCTTTGCAGAGCCAGGGCTCACCTGAGGAGCCACCAGTGCTCTCTCCAGACTCTTCCCCTTCTCACCTCCATCCCACAAGACCACAATCTCTGTGTGGACCTTACCTTCTTTGGCCTTTCATGGTGGGATACGTGCTTCTCTTGAGTAGGGGACGTGGATCGACTCCTCCTTCCAGCAATGAAGGAGCTACCTCCAGAGTGACGTGAGGTCTTCTGAGGTAAGTGGGGAAGGGGAGATGAGGTAGAGAACAGGAGAAAAGGGAAAAAGAGAGAGGAAACAGTGTTAGAAAGTCCAGTTTTCACTGTTGCGGTGAGCAAAGTCAGAGTAAAGGGCTAACAGACACAGGACCAAGCTGGCTTTGTAGCAGAAGTCCAGCCTGGTTCTTCACACGGGGACTGCAGTCCTCTGGAAGAGCGACGTCCAAGCTTTCAGTCCCGAGTGGGGCATGAGGGTGTGTGGGAGGATGCCCTGTGCTCAGACTCCAGGCACGGCGAGTGCAGGTCCCGCTATCTATCTCTGAATTGGTGAACCTGATCCAGAGCTACGTTTGTGTAACCTGAAGGACACGGAAGGTGCCCTCTGGTTTGACTTTGAGGGGAAGCTCAAGACATCAGTCACTGTACACGAGGGTGGGAAAGGCCAGCAACAAAGGAGTCACTGAGACATAAAGCTGTAGGGAGAGGATCAAGTTTCCTTTTTGCTGGAGGGGGGAGAGCAGGTGTCTACTCATTATGCAGAAGAGGAAGAGGGTTCCTCTCTCCCCTCTGGGCACTGTAATGAATAGGGGGAAGTCCTTTGCCCCAAATATCCCTCAGTGAATGACTCCAGGTCTTTCCTGGGTGGTTTCTGTGCTCAGGCAGAAGTTCTGGCTGTTCTGTGCTGCACCCTCCAGCCCAGCGTGTCAGAGCTACGTCCGTAACTCCCTGGAGCATCAAACACCACGGCTGCTCCCTTCCTCATTTCTTACTGCTCTGAGAACAGACAAAATCTAGGATGAAGACAATGCCTTTTATGTGACTTAAAAAAAACCCCAAAGTCCATTGCAGGGATGAAGAAACTCACCATTTTATTGAAGTGGTACTTGCAGTAGCCACAGTATTTGACATTGTCGACTTCTAGGACCTCCTCTTCACATAACAGGCCAGCCATCTGGGCACTGAAACGGATGGAATTAGGAGGAAAATAAAGCAAATTTTACAGCCAGGCCACATATCCCATCGAAGGACAAAGAATACACTCTGGAGGTGTTCAAGACCACTTTGGAGTGGCCCCTAGGCAGCCTGATCTAGTGGGAAATGTCCCTCCTGCCCATCGCAAGGGGTTGGAACTAGATGATCTTTGAGGGCCCTTGCAACCCAAACTATTCTATGATTCAGGATACCCAGGTAGGGTCTCAACGTTTCATGTTCCGCTTGGCAAAGAGTAAGCAAGGAGGGAGGAAAAGTTCAGACTCTTTTTAATTCATACTGAGATCTTCAAAACCATCAGCACTTTTTTACCAGACTGCCTTGTTCTTAAGGGAACCCTGGGAGACCAGTAACAACTCCAATGAAAGACATTTAATGAGTAAGGAATCCATGAAAAGCCTGGAATTTCCCTTTTCTGCTGGTAGATGTTGTTGTTTTCAGGCTGCGAGGGTACATGAGGATATCAGCCCTTAAAATCACATCATCTAGATGATACTCTTGTATGTACTCTGCTGGAGAAGGAACATTCCTCGGTCGTGACTCATCTCTTCTCTTCTTGGATTCCACACAGTCTTAGGGAAATCCCCAGCCTTGGTTGTCAGCAGGGAAGGCTCGTTGGTGAAACCTCAGCCTTCCTGAGGAAGTTCCCCTCAGAAACTCAGCGAGGACGAGATACCCCTTGCACAAAATCAACCCAGGCTCCCCACATCAGCCATCTGGCAAAGCCTCCGAGCCCCAGCGGCAAAACCAAGAGTTTGAGCTATTCTTGGGCTGATGCTGTGGAGAACTCACCAGGTGACGTGGAAAGCTTGTCGACAGCCGTGCCGGTTACAGGCCATGCACGCTCCAGAGGCTGCTTTGCTCTCCCTGCCCTGCTCTTCACAGATGTAGCAGGTCTGCAAAACACAAGGAAAAGTGCTCAGGCAAAGAGGCAAAGTGTCTGCTTCCTTCTCATTGTTCACCAGGAGGCAAAGCCTCCAAGAACTCATAACTTGGTGTCCAATCCTCTCCCTCCTATGACAACTGCTCTGGGTTTTTTCCCTGTGGCATGCACAAAACTCATGCATCTTCTTTTTCTCCCCAGAAAACAATTGTGTCACATCAAAATGTGGAGCAACCAACACAAAACTCCGAGGTGGAGATTGCTCAAGTCGCAGGAACTCCAGGAAGAGAGAAATGAAGGACCAAAAAGTTATTTGTAGGAATGGGGATCTACTTTGTTAGTTATTTTTAAAAGAATCTGAGCACCTGGAAATTAAAATATAGTGGACAGGAGATAGGGTAGAACAAGATGACCCCAAAAAGCCAAGGTGGGACAAGTACATGAGAAAGAGATGGTCTTACCTTGTTGAAGCGGTCATGGGGAACGTACTGCAGGACAATTGGCTCCATGGTGAGCACGTTGGCGAACTGAACCTCTGGGATGTACAAAGCACAGACGACATGGGCCCACCCTGGGGAAGCAAACAAGACAGAGGGCGGAGAATAACATGGAGGCAACCAAAAAGAGTCTTAAGCTCAGGGCTGCAGGCAAGCAGGAGAGGGAGAGAAGGAAGAGAGTGTAGGAAGGGAGCCAACTTAAGTTAGATATGAAATACGGCTTGTTGTAACACGGTTAGGAATAAAATCCTTCGTGGGTGAAAGACAGACAGACACCACCTCCAGATTAAATACGAAAGCAGAAATTTCTTCGAGAAAGCAATTGTACAATGCTCTTCGTTCTCAAAAATCACTCTTCCCAGGACTTGAAAGCCAGAGCTGAAGACCTAACCAAACCCCAGAAAAGCATCCAAGCAGTAAATGATGCTGATGGGGCAGGTTTGACATGTAATTCCATGCCACTGGAAACAAAGCTCCCTTTATTGGCTGTTATCAACAGCTATAGGAGGCTCTTTCTCATCAAGCCAAGTTAGATATGAATCTAAATCCACCAAGATGCTTCCCAAATCAGATGTATACGTTGAAATTCCATCTGGCCAGGACAGAACTGAGAAAGCTTGAAGGTCGGGAGCTTTTGGGGGCTGATCCATACCAGTAATGCTACTGCATTGGAAGGATTTGGCTAGAACTAGGATGGATTCACCTGGGCAGGTGGAACTAAACTCTGTGGTTACAGAATCATACAGCACTGTAAGTACTTGGGTTATATTATTTATAAAATGATTTGAGTTGGAAAAGACCTTAAAGATCATCTAGTTCCAACCCCCTGCCATGGGTAGGAAAACCTCCCACTGGATCCAGTTGCTCCAAGCCCCACCCAACCTGTCCTTGAACCCCTCCAGGGATGGAGCCACCACTGCTCTGGGCAAGCAGGTCCTCCCCACCCTCACAGCAAAACATTTCTTCCTAAGATCTTTTGTCAATCTCCCCTCTTTCAGCTGAAAACCATGGTCGCAACCCTTCTTGTGACTGTCTATGCAGACCTGACCAAATCACATAACAACACGTTTGGAAGAAGACACTATGTTATTATAAAATCATCCCCCAACATGACACTTGAGCTGTTGCACTAAGGCTCTTGGCACTTATAACCAGCTTCTACAAAATATCCTGAACTTCAGGCTTCTTCTCTAAATATGGGATCTATTAGAATAAAGATCTCCTTGCCTAATGTAACTCTTTGTATGTTATGGTAAGTGGCAGGTAGGTGTAGAGAAGCCTTTCTGAAAAATAAGGTTTTGAGAAAAATTAAATTTGATCTATGCAGCCAGCAGCATCAATAGCTAAAAGCTCTGACAACTGAAATCAGGCTCTATCGTGCTTCACAGTACCAGAGGCTGAGAAGCATCAGTGATCAGCATGTAAGTCCTGCAGAAAAAAAACCATCTTTACTGCATCCTGAGCTCTGCTCTTGGATGGAGACTCAAGGCTGGGGCTCTGTCAGCCCGAGGATCACACCGCTGCTGTGCCAATAACTCTGCAACATCCACCACTCTGCAAGCAACACCAGATCATGCACCGATTCCCGCGAGGTTATATCGAAGACACTGCACATTTCAGGTGCCAGCAGTGGTCAGGGAGGCTCCCCCTCCAGGGAAAAGTCTGCTTGCTAAGGAGGCTCCAGAAAGTGAAAAAGGTAGAGTTTTCATTCCTTGGCAGCCTCCAGCCTTCCCCTTCTGGTCTCACATGGTCAGAAATAAATGATTTTGTGCCCAGGACAGTTGCAGGTTACTCACCTCCGTTGTCGGTCCGTTTCAAGGCTCCATCCTTGTGGGGACACAGTTCACATCTCTTGAAATTAAGCAGAAACAAAGCAATTTTAATCGAACCCCCAGGGGCACGGAGACAGAAAAGAGATGATTAATTTACGACATGGGTATGAAAGATGGGGCAGCTATCAAAGAGAGGAAGTGGAAGAAGGGCTGAGCACTGTTTGGGTGCAAAGAGATACTCTGACACAGCTCGATATCGTCCTGATGGGGACGTATTTAAAGCCTCAGCCCAAGAGCCACGAGGCTGCAAGCCAACCTTGACTTTCATGGGGCTTTTTAAAGAAAAGCCTTTGCGGTTGGGGACTAAAACTGAAAACCATGACTCAGAGAGCAGAAGGCAAATAAAAAGAAGCCATTATCTATCTTTGCCTCTTTTCTTCCTTCCTTCTCTCTTTCTCTTGTGATGTTTTTTCCAGTCTCATGCGAGGCGGCTGAGGCTGCTGGGGCATTTTAGCTGGTGGAACATGGGGGACTGTGGTGACTGGTGGGTGGACACCTTGCTCCCCCCAAACCCAGCCTCGGGGAAGGCTGAGATGTGATGGAGAGGACGTGAGGGAAACATCAGCGTCAGCAAGTCCCTGCTGCCCAGGAGGAGGAGGAAGCTCCCTCAGCGCCTTCATGTTCAACCCAGCACCATGACAGGCTGTAAGGGATGCAAACAACCCCGTGCCCCTCTCCATACTCAACCACTCGTGGTTGATTTTAGGGAAAATCATGATGGGGAGACAAGTTGTGTCCTCCATCAGAGGCCAGCACAGAATCATAGAATCATAGAATCACCAAGTTGGAAAAGACCCACCAGATCATTGAGTCCAACCATTCCCACCAATCACTGAACCATGTCCCTCAGCACCTTGTCCACCTGTCCCTTAAACCCCTCCAGGGAAGGGGACTCAACCCCCTCCCCGAGCAGCCTCTGACAGTGCCCAATGACCCTTTCTGTGAAAATTTTTTTCCTAATGTCCAGCCTGACCCTCCCCTGGTGGAGCTTGAGGCCATTCCCTCTCGTCCTGTCCCCTGTCCCTTGGGAGAAGAGCCCAGCTCCCTCCTCTCCACAACCTCCTCTCAGGTAGTTGGAGAGAGCAATGAGGTCTCCCCTCAGCCTCCTCTTCTCCAGTTCTCTCAGCCGTTCCTCATAAGGCCTGTGGTGATGCCATAGGGTGATGAGGATGAGCCTCCTCACGCCAGTCTCTAAGGCCAGCGAGGCCTCCAAGGCCAGCAACGGCCCCAAACCAACTGATGGTTTTCCATCATGGCCAGGGCAGGAATGAGTCTCACCACTCCACCACGCACACCTGGAGAGGGAGAGACGAAAGAATGGGGACTGTCCACCTAGGCGGGATGGCAAGAGCCAAGGAAACCCAGCCCTCAGGCATTCCTTGCCTCACAGCGGACAGCGAGGCCCGGCACTCATTCATCCTCCCTCACTAATTTCTGCCCTGCCCAGCTGATATCGGCTTCCCCATCGTCTGATTGCCATGGGAGGGTTCTCCCCTGGCCATCGCACCCTTACGGGGCGTTGATGAGAGGTGGGGTGGTTTCGGGGCGCAGAACACGCTCAGAGCCATGAGGGCTCCTCCTGGGCTGAGCCACCCAAACACAGTCACCATCTCCTCGTGGCACCACCCAAAATGTCTACGTGTTTGTAGTTTTCTCTTTAAAAAAGGCCTGAAAACCCAGCAGAAAGGTCTGATTTGTTAAAATCAAAACAACCCCCGAAAAGCCTGTTTTTCTGCGAAATATGTACTTTGTAATCCGGTTCAGAAATGAGGTGTCGAAGTGAGACAGAGGGCTGTGCCGCTATGAGCGTGCGGGACCCGGCGCTCTCACCTGCTGGTGCTTGGCTGTGATTGCTCGGATCCAGTGAGCAGAATGGGGCAGGTGCTCCGTGCCCCCCAAAAAACCAAAGTATTGAGCAATAACCGGCCATGAGCAAAAGCGTCTGCCACCACGGAGTTCCCAGAGACCTTCCACAAAGGTGATTTTCCTCAAGCGAGCTCAAGATTTCCTCTGCTGAAGTTTTACCTCCTGGACAGGCAGGCACAATCATAGAGTCACTGAATTCTTCAGGTTGGAAAAGGCTGCTAAGATCATCCAGTCTAACCATCAACACAATAAAAACACGCCTGCTAAATCATATCCTGAAGTACCATATCTACATGGTTTTTGAACCCCTCCAGCATTGCCCTAGACGACCTCTTCCAAGAGTGGCTTCACTATTCTTTCAGTAAAGAAATTTTTCCTTATAGTCACAGAATCATGGAATGTTTGAGTTGAAAAGGACCTTAAAGATCATCTAGTTCCAACCTTCCTGCCACGGGCAGGGACACGTCCCACTGGATCAGGCTCCTCAAAGCCCCATCCAATCTGGCCTTGAACACCTCCAGGGATGGGGAAGCCACAATGTCCCTGGGCAACCTGTTCCAGTGCCTCACCATTCTCATTGTCAAGAAATTCTTCCTTCACTCTAGTCTAAATGTGCCCCTCTCCAGTTTATATCCATTGTCCCTAGTTCTGTCACTCCAAGCCTTTGTAAACAGTCCCTCCCCAGATTTCTTGTAGGCCCTTTCAGGTACTGGAAGGTCACCTATTCAATCTAAACCTTCCCTGGTACAACTTAAGGCCACTTCCTCTTGTCCTATCACTTCTTACGTGGTTGAAGACGAGCATCCACCTCCCTACAACCTCCTTTCAGGTAGTTATAGGGAGCAATAAGGTCACCTCTTGGCCTGGAGGAGAGAAGGCTAAACAATCCCAGTTCCCTCAGCTGCTCCTCCTAAGACTTGTGCTCCAGACCCTTCCCCAACCTCACTGCCCTCCTCTGGACGCACTCCAGCAGCTCAATATCTTTCTTGTACTCAGGGAAATAAACAGGATTCCAATGGTACTGGAAACAAGGAGGATCCTCCAGCGCTTTCATGCGGGGCTGTCAAACAGGCACCTCTGACAAGCACAAAATCCCAGTGATTAGGAAAAAAAATTTTCACAGAAAGGGTCACTGGGCAGTAGCAGAGGCTGCCCAGGGAGGGGGTTGAGTCCCCTTCCCTGGAGAGGTTTAAGGGACGGGTGGACGAGGTGCTGAGGGACATGGGTTAGTGATTGATGGGAATGGTTGGACTCGATGATGCGGTGGGTCTTTTCCAACCTGGTGATTCTATGATTCTATAACATATAAATAAGAGACGAGGGACAATGACAGATGCCATCGTCAGCTGCCCATCTCACTTTCCCTACATCTTCATCGGATGGATGCGTACGGGAAGCGTTTCTCACCGCTCTTGGTTAGGTCCAGGTTGGGGAGCTGCTCTCCCAAATACTATGGAAAGCCCAGCAGAGCCAAGACAGCAAAAGAACTGGGTTAACTGAGACACTGTAATAAGAAATTTGCACTTGAAAAGGCCCCTCCGCTCTCCCCTCCACCCCTCAGATCAAAGCGGCTCTCCCACCATGCGATTAGCAAAGCTCTGATTGTAACAAGAGGGGTTAACAGCTCCATCGGCCCCACACAAGACTTTTTAATAGCCCTGCCTCTAAATGACAGCTAAAGCCTTCACATGATCCCTCACATGAGTGCCCTCTGGCCATTGCAGCTCACCGGGCTTCCCAGACAATTTGATTACAAAGTGGATGGGCTTCCAGTTGCTTACTGTAAGCACAATAACATCCGCAGCATCCTTTAGGGACCTGAGCATCTGAGGAGGGGTTAGAAGCGGGGATTAGAGGTACCTCTGCCTTTCATTCGACCTGCCAAGGCTGAGGCAGCCTCCAGGGGTTTTTATTGCAACTCTGGGAAAGAAAAAGAGCAAAGCTTGTTGATTTAAAGCAGGTTGCGATGAGTAAGGTTAGAGCTCCTGAACCCTTGGGGCTTCTAAAGCAGGGATGTACCACCAGGAGGACTGCACTTAAGGCTCCTGAGCTCTTTTTCCAATGCTGGAGAAGGGATGGAGTCCATCTCTCCTCCTCTTAGAGACATAAAACCCAGAAGACTATGTTTTGAAGCACTCCCCGAGGAGTGCAGTATCCTTCATGCCTCTATATCTCAGTTTCAAAGCCAAAGCATCAATATTTAGCCACTCAATAGGTTTGTTATGGACAAAGCTCCTTAACTGCTTTAGGGTTCTTCTCTGAAGGCAGAAGAGGGAAGAAAAACATTGTTGTTTTTTCAAAGGAGTCTGCCACCCAGTCATTATGAAAGAAACAGGAACAACAATTCACCCTGCTGCTGGTGTCAGGGCTCAAACAGCAACATCTCTCCTTCGAGATCCTCAGAGCAGCGTCTGCAGGCTGATTGAGCCCATTTTACGGCTGGAGAAATCCCAGGGCAGTGGAAGCACCCCACCCTCCAGCCCCGCTGGACCACGGAGCACGAAGTCAAAGTGGTTTATCAGCAGAGCCAAGCACGGCTCTTGTAAGACTTGACTCATTTCCCTTAACTCCGATCACGCTGTTCTCTACATCAAAGAATGAGATTCTTTTTAAGTATTTACCCATCTGCGTGTCTGTTGCTATGACTGCCGGTGTTTAACTGAAAAAGGTGAAGGATTTAAATAGGAAATCATCCCCAGCTCTGCTTAGGAAGGCAGATTATCGCTGTTCCGTTATTCTAGTCGCAGGGCTGAATGCCACGGGACTGAATGGCATGACTGAAGCCCACCACGCATTGTCTAACAGATTTCACCGAGGGTGAGTTAAAGAAGGAGCCACCTGCGGGGATGTTGTTTTCTTGATACCTTGGAGGCATTTTGAAGCGGACAACGTGCAAGTGAAAAGTCACAGTCCTCGCCACGAGCCCAGGTGAGGAGCACTCGTGCATCTGTGTTTTACTACGGTTTACAGCGAATCGTAGCTAACGCTGCAGAGCTGCTCTCTGCCTGCACGGTTGGGAGAGCCGGGGAAGGAGGCCCACGGAATCTAAATTCCTTTCTTTGCTATGAAACTAGCTGCAGGATGTAAAACCATTCAAAGCCACATTTGATCTTCTTTACTGCAGTGCACATAAAAGCAGCATCTTACAATGGGAACAGAGCTCAGGTATGGAAGCCTGGTCTTGTTTACACTCCCACTTCCAATGAGGAATGAGTTAACGCGATGTGGAAAGCACGGTACATATACCTAGTTTCCCCCCTTCGCTCACCTTTGCCAAGTTCTTCACCCATCCGCAAAACAGATTAAACTTGTGGACTGCGGCGAGCAGAGCGCCCGGCTGAGATGGAGCACGCGATTCGCTCAGCCCTGCACGGATACGCACACCCAGAGGTCACCTACACCAGCTCCACTAGGTACGTGCTTCAGAAAAGACCGAGCTAAACCAGTCCAGAAGGCAGCACCAGGCATTAATAAACATTGTTGGTGCCGCCTGAAGCTTTCTGGATTGAAGGAAAGCCAAAGCTGAATTTAAATCCATCTTTAAGAAAGCAGAAGGGAGAAGCTCTTGGATTTATGGTATGACAAGGGCTGCATCATAGAATTATAGAATAACTAGGTTGGAGGAGACCCACCGGATCATCGAGTCCAACCATTCCCATCAATCAGTAAACCATGCCCCTCGACATGGTCCCATGTTCATGGGACAAGTGAGGTGTTAATTAATTAAGAACATATGTAAAGCTTTCTACATTGCTAAATTGCTACTTTGACAGAAACTAAACGTGGATCCAGCTTCCTGTCATCTTCTCCGCTCTTGTACAAACTCAGAAAGACTTCATGGAGGAGACTGTTCCTTCGAGATAGGAATGCCAATCCCTCCTGTCAGAGTGATAACGTTGACAGTACAGCAGCATCCCAGGTGATGCCAACTTCCCCCCCACTCCAAAGCTCCCTGAGGAGCTGTACAGAAAAAGCAGCAGGGAAATCGCCTTTGAGAAGAACATCATCGTTATTTAGAAGGTGGAGGTCTCTAAACTCAAACATTTTGTCACTGATAACTTGCTTAAAACACCTCTGGTGGCATCTTCATCAAAAAGACTAACAGCCTTGTTTAAAACTGCTTGATGCAATTATTCCAGCAGAGACATCGAATCACAGAATGGTTTGAGTTGGAAGGGACATCTAATTCCAAGCCCCGTGCCATGGGCAGGGACACCTCCCACTGGATCCGGTTGCTCCAAGCCCCATCCAACTTGGCCTTGAACATCTCCAGGGATGGGGCAGCCACCCCTGCCCTGGGCAACCTGTTTAGTGCAAGTACAGGCGTGCTTCGTACTCACCACCCTGGCGGCTCTCTCTTGAGATTCACATTTCCGACAGAACCAGGGCCCAGTAGGAACCTGGACAATTCCATAGCAAGCTGGAAGAAAAGCAGAGAGTTCATTAGATCGTCTTTAAGTTTAATTCCTCCAGTGTACAGAAAAGTTTGCCAGAGCCGTTATCAGTCAGAGATGCGCGACAAAACCAAAAAAATGACATCTATTTTGTGTTTTATTCCCCTTTCTACTTGCCACACCCGACAGCAGCAGCCTTTCGCAAGAGGTCCAGCATGATCCTTTTATTCAAGTAAACAAACCCTACGCAAATGTGGCCTAAGTGGGAATGCAGCACTTCATAAACTGTGTCTGACTCTGACCTAGTGAACACAAATGGAGCAATTTTACCTCTCCGCTTTTCAAGCGTCATTAGTGACCTAAATACAAAATTGCTAAATGGATGGCTACGAAGCACCTTAACCATAATTAGGACTAAGATAAAACCTCAGCATCATGAAGGAAATAATCTTAGCAAGAATTCAGGGAGACAGCAAGCCAAATTCCTGTTTATTCCGTACACTCTTAAGTCTCCAAGTCCCAGCCTTTCTCAGCGTGCTTCCAAGATCATTGAAGTCAGGATTTTTAAGACTACCCCTGGGAGGAGGTTCCATGTTAATACAAGTCTCCAGCTGATAACCCAGCAAAATTAGCGTTCTTATCCAGCTACAACACGTGTCCCTTGTGCTTTCTACATCACTACTGATGCTCCCAGGGTCTCCCTCTGCAAGCTGCAGCTCCCGCTTCTTTAAAATCAGCTCCCTTCTCCGACAGGGCAATGTTGCTTGGAGACCGTTCACCTTCTTTGGTGACCTCCTCCCTCTAACCATCCAAGGATGGTCTTCACGAGACCCGAAGGAAGCATTTCAGACCCTGAAAGGGCTCTTAGCCACCACGCAGGTGGGTTTAAAGCAACAGAGGCTGGTAAAGATAGCAGTAAGAAGGAAGGCTACGCATCTTAGATGAGGGTATAGGAATCTCCTAGGAAAGAACAAATTATATCTCCCTTATTCCACCTTCAAATGCAAGCTGGCAGTTGGAATGGAATCCCAGTCACTCGAGACATTTGAAACTAGGTTGGACAAAGCATCTGAAAATATCCTGCTGGAAGCAATGCTGAGATGTTCCCGGGGGGGGGGGATGGACCAGCCACGACCCACGATAGGTTCTCTCCTCTCTAATGCGAGTTATTCCACATCAGCCAGGAAAACGAATGCAACCAAAAGAGCCGACTGCAAGATGAGCCAAGGCGTAGACATAAGAAAACAGAAACTACATGAAAGCAGTGACAGAGGAGCCTGCCTTGGGTCCATCTTTAGCAGCGGGCTGAGGGCCAAAAGCAAGCGCTCAGCTGGAGCCAGTGCGAGCTTCTGTGCCCACTGCTTCAAAGGGGAAGAAAACAAGGAAAAATGCAGAACATATGTAAGGCAGAGTTGAAAATACGGCTTGTAAATGCTCTTAACTATCTTAGTAGAGCCTCCAGTCCCAACCAGATGCTTCTGTTAACACTTGAAATTTTTTAATGGAGAGATAAGATTTCTACCCATCACAAAAATGGTATTTTTAAGAATTGGTCTTAATGTCTAACTACAACATAAGCTTCAAAAAAAATACACAGGGTTCTTTATTGAACTGTACAATCATTTCAGGAGGTAACTTTGGCGGTGCGGATATTCAAGCAGCACCACAAGATACCAAACCCGGTGTGGGATTGCACGGAATGAGACTGGATGACCCAGCTGATCCCCCGCAGTGGTTTGTTTCTATTTAAGAAATAAAAGCCTACCAAAACACCGCTCTACTGCTCGGTTTCTCAACAGGCTTTACAAAGAGGGCTGAAGAACACCCACTGCACGCTGCTACGCTCCTGATGAATTATTATACCCTGAAGGACTCTTACAAGACCTAAACAGACAGTTGTGTTTTCCAAACACACAAGCAGAGCCCTCTCTGAGGCTTCTCCAACATGGTCCAACTCTATCAAAACAACGCCACGTGCCCGCTTTCCCTCCGCCGCAGCAAACACCCCTTCCCCGTACCTGGGTGGGCTTGGGAATAGGCACCCTGAAGGAATAAAAGCATTGACCCCCCAAAACTGCTCTTGCATACCCCAAAACTGGCTTTGCACATCCAAAACTGTTCTTGCATACCCAAAAACTGCTCCCGCGCACCCCAAAACTGCTCCTGCACACCCAAAAATCGCTCTTGCACGCCCAAAAACTGCTCCTGCACACCCCAAAGCTGTTCGTGCACATCCCAAAACTCTTCTTGCACACCCCAAAACTCTTCTGGCTATCAAACAGAAGCGTTTACATTCATTTTGGGAGTGGGCATAAAGGATGTCAATGCCCTTTATCCCCCTCCAAAAGAAGGTGATGAAGAAACCTCTTCCCTAGCCTGCGCTCTGCTAAATCATGGGAAGGATGGAACACTTAGACCAGTAATATTAAACAGAAAGAAGCATCCTTCCAGAGAGACCCTGATGACAGGAGACACCACGCGGTGCCTGCGAAGGAGGAGAAATCCCCTGCCAGCTTCGCTTCCTCATTTCTTCTCCCCTTGAGTCACCTGGTTGTAAGCAACTTCTCACTAAAGCGGACACCCCAAACACACGAAAAGCAAAAATAAGCCCAACCTAGAGACCCGGAGCCCTGACAGCGGGTAGAGAGGCAGGATACGTTCCCAGCTGGAGCTAGGAGCGTGTGCATGGAGACCCGGAGAGGAGAGATTGCACAGGAGGAGGCTGGAGATGTGCAGGGAGATGGAGAGGATAATAATAGATGGAAAAACAGACGTGCCAGATGAGACCAGAAACCTTCGTGCGATTCAAAACAAACCACGCAGGGCAATCACCGGGCCTTTCTGCTGGGTTCAAATGAAAGCTAATACGTGGTTTTACATATTTTTTTGGGGGGTGTGTGCGTGTTCGGAGGGATGAGGAGAAACTTTCCACCCCACTCCGGTGTGTCGGGGGGTGCGCTCCGAGGGATTTAAAAAGCAAATCGCCTCTATATCAGAGAGGAGGAGGAGGAAGGGAGGGGGGGGGTGCTGCCTTCCTCCTTGCCCTTGCAGGAGGCAGCTCGGGGTGACCCCTCACCTTGCTCCCCACGGGGGTTACCCGGGGCCATGAGCAGCACCGGGATGAACCGAGGGTACCGGAGGCGAAGCTGGGCAGCCCCCCACCCCCACATTCCCAGGGCACCGGAGGAGGGGAAAAGGGGAAGGGGGGCACCCAGACAACCCCCCCATCTCCTCCTCCTCCGCAGGGTGCTGGTCCCCAGCATCCCCCCCTCCTTCATCCCCCTAGGAGATGCCTGCCCCCCATCCTCATCCCGGGGGGCGCCTCCTCTTTATCCCTCACCCCCCCCCCCCCCCGGTTCCTTAAGCTGCCCCCCCGCATTTCTCCTCCCCCGAGCCACCGGCAGCACCGTTATTTGGAACAATAGGGATAAAACAAAGCCTCCCCCCCCCCCCCCCCCAGCATCCATCCCCACCCCCAGCCTCCCCGGGGCTCCCGGTCTGGGGAAGAGGGGGGGGGGGGGGGGGGGAGGTTCGGAGCCCCCTGGGGATGGCGGGGGGGGGGGGTTAGCCGGGGTGGAGGGGGGGGGTACCCTGAGGCGGGGGGGGGGGGGGTGCTGTGCCTTACCTTGGTGCACAGCCACATTGCAGCCGTGCCCGTCGCAATAGACCAGCGGGTTCTCCGCCCAGCCCCGCTCATCAGAACACACACAGCAGCCTCCCACCATCTCCTTCATACTTCCATGAGGGTTTCCTTCCCACCCACCACCCTCCCTCTACGCACACATCACTCCTCCCTCCTCCTCCTCCTCCTCCTCCTCCTCCTCTCCTCCTCCTCTCCTCCTCCCAGCTCTTTCACACGGGGGTGCCCGACATCCCACCCCCCTCCTCCTCCTCCCTCCCTCCTTCTCCCACCCCGGGCGGAGCATCGTGGGGGAAATGGGAGGGATGGAAAGAAAGAAGAGGAGGGGAGGGTGGGGAGGGACCGGGGGGCGATGCCCCCGCCTCGCACCCCCTGCAAACACACCGACCCCCCCCCCCCCCTTCCCTCCCTCCCTCCTGCCCATCGCAGTCATGGCTGCGCAGCCCGCATGCTCCCATCCAATCTGCGGCTCGGGGAACCTGGCTGGGGCGGCTTGCGTTTCTTTGCGGAGCCTCTGGGGGTGTGCGATTGCGTTCTTTTTTAACCCCTTTCTCCAGCCGCTTCGGGTCGTTGCTGGTTGGGTTCGGCTCGTTTCATTTCCTTCCACCGCATCACCCCCCCCCCCCCCCCCCCAACCCAGCATCATCCCCCCGCATCATCATCATCATCATCATCATCCCCCTCGCCCCCTCTTCTCCCCGGCAAACCGAGCGGAATCCGAGTGTGAACCCGGGTGTGCAAACGGCTGGATGGGTGCCCGAGGGGCTCCGCACGGATCGCTCCGGAGCGAGGACTCGGCACCGCTCCGCAAATCCTATTATCGCTGCAAAAACCCCCTCGGAGCGATCGGGGCTTCGTGAGCGCCACCGCCTGTCCTGCTCTCCGAGGCTCCTGCAGAAACGGGGTTGGGGGGGTGGGGGGGGGGTTTAACCCCTTGGCACCTGTTTTGTTGTCTTTCCGTGGGTATTCGGATCCCTTCTGGAAGTTCATGCCCTACAGGACAAGCGTGAGAAATCGTAGAATCGTGGAATCATAGAACGGTTTGGGTTGGAAGGGACCTCAAAGCCCATCCTCAAAGTTCCACTCCCACTGGATCCAAGGCTCCAAGCCCCATCCAGCCTGGCCTTGAACCCCTCCAGGGAAGGGGCAGCCACCACTGCTCTGGGAAACCTGTTCCAGGGTTTCACCACGCTCATAGTGAAGAAATTCTTGTTATGTCTAGTCTAAATATGCCCCTCTCCAGTTTATCCCCATCGCCTCTCACCCTATCACTACAAGCCTTTCTAGTCCCTCCCCAGCTTTCTTGTAGCCCCTTTCAATCCTGGAAGCTGCTCTAAAGTCTCCTCGGAGCCTTCTCAACCCCAACTCTCTCAGCCCGTCCTCGTATGGGAGGTTCTCCAGCCCTCAGATCATCTTTGTAGCCTCCTCTGGACCGTTTCCAACAGCCCCATCTCCTTCTTACGTTGAGTATAAATCAGCTGGAAAGCAGTCAAAAGAAACAAAGCTAAAAGGTAGCGAGCAATGGAATCGCATCTGCAGGTCCTCTTTAGTCTGCAGAGCATCATGAGAACCTTGGAACAGCAGGAGAAAGAGCCCTTGCTTTGGATGCATCATCCCAAACAGGCAAGGAGAAATGAGGAAAACCCAAGCACAGAGAGTGAAAAGAATTAAATCTTATTAAAGAGGCCCGGGCAGAATCCATGCAAAGTGTTCTCAGAGCTCCAGCTCTGCCTGAAAGTCTCTGCCTGAGGACACTGAGCGGCTCTGTGGGAACAGAGCCCAGTTCTCATGGTCTCTCCTGCAGGTCCTCACTTGGCCACCACACTGTCCTCCTGAGAGAAAGGAAGAGCCTGATGTAGCTAGACTGTTAGAACAGGGCTTTTTGTAGGGCTGATGGGGGAAGGGTACACAGGAAATTCAATAAAATTGCAGATAAAGGTGCCTGGTTCCTATTCCTACTTTCCATTTCTGAAGTGGTGGCTGCCCCATCCCTGGAGGGGTTCAAGGCCAGGTTGGATGGGGCTTGGAGCCCCTGATCCACTGGGAGGTATCCCTGCCCATGGCAGGGGTGGGACTGGATGGGCTTTAGGTCCCTTCTGACCCAATCCATTACATGATTCTTTGGTGTTTTAAAATAAGAAGTGTTCTAAACTGTATCAAAAGGAGTGTTGTATCTTGCGTGGGAAATGTATGGAGTTTGTGGAATCACTGAGCTACTTCACATCTTTTTTTCCCCCTGTTTTTTTGGGTTTTTTTTGTGAGGGATGGTTGTGGTAGTGAAGGGTACAGCACACAAACCAAAAGCTGCTCTTTCTGCTTCCAGGAGCAGGCGCTTAAAATTGTTTCTGGATGCCGGCGTGGATGCGAGTAGCACCTTTACTCCAAAGTCAGTCTTCAAACCCATTGATGCTTCTGCAGAGAGATGCCCTCCCTGAAACACAACCTCACAGGTCTCTTCTGCCACGAGTTCCTAGCTGCAGAGACTCCACGGGAACTATCCCTTATTTACAGCAGCTTTAATAAGCCCCAAATCGGCATCAAAGTTGTTGACGTCTCTTAAACCGGTGACCTTCTTCTTGCTCCGTGTTTCCCATGCGACACGAAGGCTTGGGAAGCTGGGCATATCCTATCCTAGGGTTCCTTTAAAAAAAAAATAAAATCCCATTGGAGAGGAGAGGAAACCCATTCCAGCAGCCCTAATAATCACCAGTTTAGCATCCTTTATCCTGCACCTGTTCAAGCGTTACATCAAGGGGCTGGAAGGCAGACGGCTCCCTGAGAAGCTGCCTGCTGGGTTGCTGTCTTCCTTTTATTACATTCCTTTTAGAGTCACAGGCGCGGACAATACGTTCACCACATTGCTGGAAATTCACTCAGCCTTAGCTCACTTTTCTGGGAGGGTTTCCCCTCCTCTCCCCCTCTTTTATTTTTTTTTTTTTCTTTTATCTATTGTGGTATGAACTTGTTTAAAAGAAAAAAGGGGGGAAAAGCTGGCTGGTTGCCTTTGTAACCTGAAGGCGATCCGTGTGGTTTGAGATTGTCTTAGGCTGCAGAACAAAACACTCAAACATCCGCCAGCCCCTGACGGTCTTGGTTCCAGTTGGCCATGCTCGCGGACACTTGGACTTGAACTGCAAATTTGCCTTCAGGGGATTAAGTTCCAATTTACATAACTAATCCCTGCGGTGAGGCAAGGCTGGGCCAGGGGGGAAAGGGCACGGCGGTTTCTTGAGAAGAATTTGGGGGAAAGTTACAGCTGCGAAAACGGAGGCGCGGAGATATTTCATTTATATTGGCCAGTTGTCCTTTTATCAGTCTGTTTGTGCAACGGGGCCTGGATGTGGGAAGCAGGCTCTTGGGAACCGCTGTCCTCATGCCTCTCAGACCTTGGCTACAGAAGTCGTTGCTAAACTTAGTTCTTTACAACTCTCTCCAGAAAACTGTGGGTAAGGCAACAGGCTCACACATCACAAACAGAGCTGCTGCCCTTATCTCTGTCCGTATGGCCTTTGTTACGGGTGATTTCTCATTTTCAGGGGCCTCTTTTGCATTTACTTGATTAATGACAAACCAAGTTATCACCTAACATGGAAATTCTTGAGATACAGTAAATAGAATCATAGAGTCACAGAATAGTTTGGGTTGGAAAGGACCTTAAAGATCATCTAGTTCCAACCCTCCTGTGATGGGCAGGGACACCTCCCATTAGACCAGGCTGCCCAAAGCCCCATAAAATACTCTTACTGGGGTGTAAAGCCATATTATTGCCTTCTCCAGATTATTTATTCTATTTCATCTACAATGTACAAACATTATAGTTGCACTCGATGATCCGATGGGTCTTTTCCAACCTGGTGATTCTATGATTCTATCTTAAAGAGCAAAAAAGCCGCAATAAAATTTATCTTTCTTATGATAACTCCTCATGCTTTTAGGAAATCTAGAGATTATTAGAGTATTAGAGAAGCACTTCTGGCCTAGCTTACACTAAGGGTCGATGCAAGGAAACACTGGGATGTACGTATTTGATGGCTTGCAGTGATGGATTGCCTCTCTGCTCAGTATCCCAGCCTTTCCCAACTGCTTCTCCTGGGAATGAAGACTCTTCCTTTCTTCATTTATGGGGAACCTGTCACTTGAGGTTGTCATGGGTAAGGATTGTGATTTATCTAGGTCCAAGGAAGGCTAAAACTTGCCTCTGTGTGGGCAGGTAAATCTGTGTCGTAGAATCATAGAATCACCAGGTTGGAAGAGACCCACCGGATCATTGAGTCCAATCATTCCCATCAATCACTAAACCATGTCCACCCGTCCCTTAAACCCCTCCAGGGAAGGTGACTCAACCCCCCTCCCTGGGCAGCCTCTGACAGGGACCAATGACCCTTTCCATGAAAAATTTTTTCCTGCTGTCCAGCCTGAACCTCCCCTGGTGGAGCTTGAGGCCATTCCCTCTCGTCCTGTCCCCTGTCACTGGGGAGAAGAGCCCAGCTCCCTCCTCTCCACAACCTCCTCTCAGGGAGTTGGAGAGAGCAATGAGGTCTCCCCTCAGCCTCCTCTTCTCCAGCCTAAACACCCCCAGCTCTCTCAGATGCTCCTCTTGTTCTCCAGCCCCTTCACCAGCTTCGTTGCTCTTCTCTGGACTCGCTCCAGAGCCTCAACATCCTTCTTGTGGTGAGGGGCCCAGAACTGACCCCAGGATTCGAGGAGCGGTCTCCCCAGTGCCGAGTCCAGAGGGAGAAGAACCTCCCTGGACCTGCTGGCCACCCCATTTCTGATCCGAGCAACCATTCTGTGATTCCATTTTGTGCTCGCTCCATTATGGGCCAAACGCCACGTTTCTCACGTACGAACACCCAGAGAAAGATTCAGAGAGTAAAGGACACCAAGAGCCGAGCACACACCCACCCAGCTTTGCTTCGTCAGTCACTTTCTGGCCTCGGACAAGTCGCTTCCTCCCTTTGTGCCTCATTCTCCCCCTTTGTCTGACCAATTCCCCACTGCGCAGCAACTTTGGGGTTGTTTGTCTGAAAATCGCCACGTAAGTGCAAGTTATTATTCATTAAACAATGTCATTAAGGACTCTGAAAGGAAACAATGATGTCATTAACAGCTTTGAAAGGAAACAGTGCCATTAATGACCCACAAAGGAAAAAAAATAGCAATTTATATGTCTCCCATGTCTTTTTTTATCCTTCAGCAGCTTAAATCAAACAAGACAGCGGATCATGTTTGTCTTTGTGGGTTTGATGCATTCAAAACAGTAAAATTGATTAATATCGTAGGCCATTATACAGGAAGATGACAAATTTGGTACTAAATTACTCTTTTATAAGTGAGAATAGGTGGAAGGGATTGTTCAAATCTCTCTGTCTCTCTGCCCTAAAAGCCCAAACTCCCACGCTTTCGTGCCATACCCAGATTTATGACCAATTTCCAGCCCACTTTCCCTACTGCCTTCTCCCACTGGGCATCCCTGTCATTGTGTATTTGAAGTGCTTGAGCTGTTTATTCACTTCTTCCTTCAAATGAGAGAATGTGCTCCCGACCACGCTGTTTAGGGACATCTCTAAACGAGTCCGGTTTAAGGCACCTTGTGGGATGGTCATAAAATCACGTAGACATTGCTTTGGGAGGAATTTCAAGAGAGCAATTAGGCTGATTCCCCATGGGGAGACAGAACCAAGGACTTATTGACATCATATTGCTATTATTATTGTTATTGCTATTACTATTATCATTATTAGTGTTATTATTGTTTACGCGAGGCAGTGAAAGTACACGACGATGACCAGAGAAATAAGTGATGTGGTCTGTGTCCAGAAATCAGGAGTATTTTTTGAGGAGCCTGTGCTTAGGCTTTCATTTTGCTCTAAGGAACCTGAACCAACACCCTGGCTTTAAACCCAAACCAAGCTCTGGAGCTCTTGGCACGCCCAATCCTCTGTTGGTGTGCATGGAGAGGGACCAAGGCTTTGGAGGGCATTTAGATCTCTCCTGAGGTGCTTTGGCATGGCAGAGTGTTACCTTCTTCGTCAGTTCTGGGCCCCTCACCACAAGAAGGATGTTGAGGCTCTGGAGAGAGTCCAGAGAAGAGCAACGAAGCTGGTGAAGGGGCTGGAGAACAAGAGAAGCAGCTGAGAGAGCTGGGGGTGTTTAGGCTGGAGAAGAGGAGGCTGAGGGGAGACCTCATTGCTCTCTCCAACTCCCTGAAAGGAGGTTGTGGAGAGGAGGGAGCTGGGCTCTTCTCCCAAGGGACAGGGGACAGGACGAGAGGGAATGGCCTCAGGATCCACCGGGGGAGGTTCAGACTGGACATCAGGAAAAAATGTTTCACAGAAAGGGTGATTGGGCACTGTCAGAGGCTGCCCAGGGAGGGGGTTGAGTCCCCTTCCCTGGAGGGGTTTAAGGGACGGGTGGACGAGGTGCTGAGGGAGGTGGGTTAGTGATTGATGGGAATGGTTGGACTCCATGATCCGGTGGGTCTCTTCCAACCTGGATATTCTATGATTCACCGAGTCAGGCCCTGATCCTCGAACCCAAGTCCTGAGGTGAAAGAAGAGATAATAATCACAAGTAGATCTGGTTTTAAAGGGCGTGAGGCACCTGTTTCCCTTTGTGCCTTAGGACTTTTTTCTCACATTCAAGCCTTTTTAGCACCTTAAAAAAACACTTGGTACTAACTGAAGCTTGGCCGATACCCACCAGTTGCTCTCATTTAATTGGTTTACCGACCAGTTTAATTAAACACCTTCTTTTGCCATCCTTGTGTTGGTTTAGAGCGTTGCCTCAGCTGAGCTTGCGATTGTCTGTTCCGTTCTTGGCTAGGCTATTGGAAACTGCCTTTAAGACAGGAAACTTGAGGTAAAACCTGAAGGTAACAGCTCTGCAGCAACTGCACAAAACCAAGTTGTTGTTCCAGGCTTAAGCTGCCTTCCCAGGGCTGAAAATAACCTGAGCTGAGGCAGTGGGTGAAGACCATCAGCCCTCAGCTTCTTGTTGCCAAGCCAAGAGCACTCCCAGGTGCTAAAACTGCTCAGGGCCAGGCTTTCTCCTCCCTTCCTCCTGAATTACCTACACGTAGGCTTATATTTATGTATATAATGACTTCTCAAGCTGATTTCAAGTACGCAAAAGGATCTGTTGGAGAGCTCTGCAGAAAAAGCCACGCACAGAGCTGCGCGAGCTCTGCCGCTGCTGCACATCGTTCACTGCAGAGCACCCAGGGCTGGCAGAGGGGTCGTCTCTCCCCCAAATCCATCCTGCTACCTAAGATTTCTGCAAAAATGAGCCTTTAGTGATAGCACAAGGTGTGTGCTGGGGGGCTGCAGGGCTGGGGGGGTGTCGGGACCCCTGGTGGGGGTGCTGCAGCTTGGTGGTGGAGCTGCCCCTGTGTCCAGTGCCTGTGTCCGATGAGCCAGCTTGGACCACGCCTGATCCACCAGGGCCAAGAAAGCCCTGAGAATATTGACAGGAAACGATCGGTGGCTTTTTTGGTTGCGAGCTGCAGCGCTGAGGTTCAGGCAACGACATCCTGCCCCCCACGCAGTGCCAGGGGCTGGGGGGGAAGCGGGGGCTGCGGTAGCGCTGACAGCAGCCTGGGGCCAGGACCAGGAGGCGCTGGGCACAGGCAGCCCTCTGCCACCCATCACCCATTCTACAGGTGGCAGAGGTGAAGCACCTCCCTGGAGCACATCTCTGCACCTCTCCATCCACCTCTGCGTCCGTTCCTCCATCCATCCATCCATCCATCCATCCATCCATCCATCCATCCATCCTTCCACCGGCATCTACCCATCATTTGCCTGTAGAGAGAAGCCACACAGGGAAGGACTTGGAGGTGCTGGTGAATGAGAAGCTGGACATGAGCGGCCAGCGTGTGCTCACGGTCCTGATGGCCAAACCTAACTGGGGCTACATCCAAAGCAGTGGGGCCAGCAGGGGATTCTGCCCCTATGATCTGCTCTGGTGTGACCTCACCTGGAGTCCTGCATGATTCAGTCCTAGAGTCCTCAGCACAGGAAGGTCATGAAGCTGTTGGAACAAGTCGAGAAGAGGCCAGAGAGATGATCTGAGGGCTGGAGCACCTCCTGTGCAAGGACAGGAGGTTAGGGTTGTTCAGCCTGGAGAAGAGAAGGCTCTGGGGAGACCTTAGAGCAGAGCTTATAAGAAGGAGAAAACTTTTTAGTAGGGCCTGTAATAAAAGGACAAGGGGAAATGGTTTTAAAGTAAAAGAGCAGTGATGGCTGCCCCATCCCTGGAGGGGTTCAAGGCCAGGCTGGATGGGACTCAGAGCACCTTGATCCAGTAGGAGGTGTCCCTGTCCATGGCAGGGGTGAGCTTTGCGTTCCCTTCCAACCCAAACTATTTGATTGTTTCTATGATCTCTCCATATGTTAAACTACAAAATCTACAACATCCTTTGACAACACCCCCCCCCCAAAAAAAAAGCCCCACAGGACCCAGTGGGGTTGGGGACAGTGAGTGCTCAGTGTGGGACAGGGCAGCCACAGGCTGCGCTTCACACCTCCATAAGCCACTGAGTAGCTCTTATTCTTACTAAGACCTGCAAATACAGAAAAGAAAGCATAATCAAACCTTCAGCCCTTCGTCACTGCCCTTGGGGAGATTTGCATGGCCCATTCCGAGATGCCTGTTTAGTATAAATGTCCTAATTATTTGCCAGAGGAAGCAACTGTTTCCTTTACTGATAATTTTGGTGATTTATCATAGATTCTGCCAATGTGCCTGGCTGCTAGGTTCATCCTTTTCATCATGTGTCTATTTAGTGCCTCTTACAGGGTGGGTTAGATCTCCCTGCACACCCTATTAGTCATCAGAAATGTTGAGGCTGTAACCTCTTAGTCACTGGTGAGTCAGAGCTCACCCCTTGGAAGAGAAAAGCTGGCCAGATTCTGACAGCCTCGAGGCCCAAAATAGTGTGGAAAGTCACCGACACCACTTCTGTGCCCTGCTAAGGGATTGAAATTAGACTCATGGTTTCAGCCCAGTCAATGAGTAATACGTAGAATAAATGAGTTTAACTGTGATTCTGATCTATCTAAATACATTTGCACTCAACTTGAGAGACTCAGCAATGGGAATCATTTCTAAAACTGTCAAAAATCGTAGACTCTTGGAATGGGTTGGGTTGGAAGGGACCTCAAAGCCCATCCAGTCCCACCCCTGCCCTGGGCAGGGACACCTCCCACTGCATCAGGGGCTCCAAGCCCCATCCAGCCTGGCCTTGAACCCCTCCAGGGATGGGGCAGCCACCCCTGCTCTGGGCAACCTGGGCCAGGGCCCCCCCACCCTCACGGGAAAACATTTCTTCCTAAAATCTCATCTCAATCTTTTCTCTTTCAGCTTCGAGCCACCCACCCTCGTCCTACCCCTTCCCTCCCTGATCAAGAGCCTCACCCCAGCTTTCCTGGAGCCCCTTTCAGTCCTGGAAGCTGCTCTGAGGTCTCCCTGGAGCCTTCTTGGGTCCATAAAGCTTTTTCTGGGCAAGACCATCACAGGGCGCGCTGAAGCAGGTCTGCAGAGGAATTTCCCAGGTGGAAAAAACTATTTCAGGTGCACTAGGTCCATCTCTAATTAAGGCTTAAATTAACCTAATTCAATCTGTTTATGTGCTAAGTTAAAACAAACTGTCATAAGCACAGTATGAAGCAGTAATGGGCCCACATGAGAGGTCTGCACAAACACAACAGTATGTTTATATTAATTTCCTAATATAGACAAACCCACTGTGTTCTCTTTTTTTCGCTCTGTGTTGGCTCGTTGACAGCGGGATTACAAAAATAGTGAGAAGACCTGAAATCGAAAATGAAACTCTGTTTACAGAACTCTGTGAATTAGGAAGGCAGAAAGAGTTGGACTGATGTGACTTTCAAAGTGTCAGCTCTGACAGGGCAGCCTTGAGTGGTATTTTTCCCCTACTGGCCCTGACTTGTCATCTTGAGGTGGGCTCATTCTCCCCTGCATGGCTTTAACCACGTCCACCCAGGCCAGTGGGTGGATTTTCAGGTCTCTGCTCTGAATTTTCCTTCCTACTTCAGTCAAATAATCTCTCAGAGAGCTCTGAGGGCTGGAGCACCTCCTGTCCATGGATAGGCTTGATCTCCTGAGTTGGGGTGGTTCAGCCTGAAGAAGAGAAGGCTCCAGGGAGACCTTAGAGCAGCTTTCAGGACTGAAAAGGGCTGCAGGAAAGCTGGGGAGGGGCTTTTGGTCAGGGAGGGGAAGGAGAGAACAAGGGGGAAAGGTTTTGAGCTGAAAGAGGGGAGATTGGGATGAGATCTTGAGGAGAAATATTCCCCTGCGAGGGTGGGGAGGCCCTGGCCCAGGTTGCCCAGAGCAGGGGGGGCTGCCCCATCCCTGGAGGGGCTCAAGGCCAGGTTGGATGGGGCTGGGAGCCCCTGATCCAGTGTGAGGTGTCCCTGCCCAGGGCAGGGGTGGGACTGGATGGGCTTTGAGGTCCCTTCCAACCCAAACCATTCCGTGATTCTGTACAGTCAGGCTGTTTGCCCCGGCACGCGGGAGAGGGACACATCTCTGTGTGAAATGTGCCAGGAAAGCAGATTTTTCGCTTCACTGCTGCTCTGTCCCATGCTAGGAGTTTCTCTTCCAGCTTCGCCGCTGGATCCCATGGAGATGAACCCCCAGGGGGTCCCAGGGGCGGCCGGGATGTGATGCTCAGGGTCGGGGAGGGGGCTGAGCAGATGCCCTGGGGGTCAGAGGAGGGGGAGATCGCTGCGTTTGCAGGCAGCAGCACCGGGACCGTGCTCGCGGCAGGCAGCCGGGGACCTCTGCTGGGCGAAGGCGAAAAATCCCCTTTTCTCCCCCAGAGGCGTCCCCTGCGGCCAGGCTGGAGCTGGGAAACCTGCTGGCGGCGCCAGCCGCTCGCCTTTCCCCGCCGGGACCAGCCCCCTCCCCAGCTCGGCTGCCCCAGAGCCGGGGGGCTGAGCCCCAGCACCCCCGGGACCCCCCTCCCCCGGGCAGGGGAGGAGTGGGGGCTCCTGGCTGGGATCTGTGTAGGGTAGCGCCGAATTATTTCATAGAATCATAGAATCACCAGGTTGGAAGAGACCCACGGGATCATCGAGTCTAACCATTCCCATCAATCACTAACCCACGTCCCTCAGCACCTCGTCCACCTGTCCCTTAAACCCCTCCAGGGAAGGGGACTCAACCCCCTCCCTGGGCAGCCTCTGACAGTCCCAGTGACCCTTTCTGTGAAAAATTTCGCGAGGGTGTGAAACTTTTCAGAAATGGGAATTATCGCAAAGGGCTGAATTATTTCTCGGCTATTTCTCCCTCCCTCCCTCCCTACATCCATCTATCCCTGTATCCATCCCTCCATTCATCTCTCCATCCATCCATCCATCCATCCCTGCATCCATCCCTCCCTCCCTCCGTCCATCCCTGCATCCATCTCTCCATCCCTCCATCCATCCCTGCACCCATCCATCCCTCCCTTCCTCCGCCCATCCCTGCATCCCTCCCTTCCTCCATCCATCCCTCCCTCCCTCCCTCCCTCCGTCCATTCCTGCATCCCTCCCTCCATCCATCCATCCCTCCATCCATCCATCCATCCATCCCTGCATCCATCCCTCCACCCATTCTCCATCCATCCATCCATCCATCCATCCATCCATCCATCCATCCCTCTGTCCATCCTGCATCCCTCCATCCATCCATCCATCCATGCCTCCCTCTCTCCCTCCCTCCGTCCATTCCTGCATCCATCCATCCCTGCATCCATCCCTCCACCCATTCTCCATCCATCCATCCATCCATCCATGCCACCCTCTCTCCCTCCCTCCGTCCATTCCTGCATCCCTCCTTCCATCCATCCATCCCTGCATCCATCTCTCCCTCCACCCATCCCTCTGTCCATCCTGCATCCATCCATCCATCCATCCATCCATCCATCCATCCATCCATCCATCCATCCATCCATCCCTCCCTCCGTCCATCCCTGCATCCATCCCTCCATCTATCCCTCCATCCATCCATCCATCCCTGCATCCATCCATTCCTCACTCCCTCCCTCCCTCCCTCCCTGCATCCCTCCCTCCCTCCCTGCTCTGTCCGCTCCAGCCCCCACTCTCCCCCGCCCCATCCCGATCTTTTTTCATCCCAGCAGCCGAAACGGAGCTGAGTTTTTCCCCACGGCAGCATCCAAGTTTAGCAGGGAAGCACCTCCCTGGGATCTCGCTTTTCCTCGGGAGGAGGCTCGGAGCTGAGGCTGCCGGGGGGACGAATCCTCCCAGCCCGGCTCCCCCGGGATGGGGATGCAGCCGGGGCTCCGCTGCGGGACCGGCTGTCTCCCCGGGGCTCTGCGGTTCTCGGAGCCGGGTAGCGGCGTGGGAACAAGCCGGCAGCACCGCAATCTCCCACCCCAAAACAAACCCAGCCCCGCCGGGAGCCGGGGCAGCTGCGGGCACGGCCCCTGCCCGGGCAGGACACAGCCGGGAGCATCTTCTGCTTCGGTTTAATTGTTTTTAAGCGCCTCGCCGGGGGCAAAGGAGGAAAATTCCCGGCCAGGCTGAGCTCGGGAGCCGGGGCTGAGGTGAAGGGGCTGGAGATGAGGCAGAGGAGCTAGAGGATGAAGGGATGGAGCTGAGGGACAGGGGCAGCAGCTGCCATCGCTTCTTCATGCCCTGGGGGGAGCTGGGGGACTCGGAGCACCCTCCTGCCAGGGTAACTGGGGGGGGGGGGGGGGGAGTTGGATGGAATGTGTGTTTATGGGTTCCCTCTTGACAAAAACCAAAGGGAAAATCCGATGGAAGGAGGGGAAATAGCCGGGGCGAGCAGAGCCGCTTCTTGGGACGCCCCAGTTCCAGCAGCCCCAGACCACAGGCTGAACGCAGCAGCCCCCCTTGCCCCCCCGGGTGCCCCTGTACCCCTATCCCGGTGTCCTCCTGCCCCGGTGCCCCCATTCCCCCCCCTCTCCTTCTTCTCCCCCCAGCCCCATCCCGGTGTCCTCTCCCTGGGGGTCTTCAATGTTTAGACGATCACTTAGATCCCCCCCAAACCGCTCCCCAGAGGCATCTCTTTATTACATCTCCTTTTTGGGGACCACAGGACTCACCCCCATTCCCACTCCCCGAGGCAAAGGCGGGGGGAGCGGAGCCATAAACTCTCCCGTCCTTCCCCCACGGAGCAGAATGCTTAAACCAGGCGATTCCTAGAAAGTGGAGCTGAAGCCGAAAATACCCATTTTGGAGTGTAAGGCAAAGGTTTCCTATTTTATTCTTCCCCAGCTCGGTGCTTTCCCCTCCTTGGAGATCTCAGCATCTCCGAGAACCATTTGGCAGCGGGGAGATACCGCGGTGTTAAAATAATCATAATAAAAAAAATCAAATAAAGACAGATGCAGCCTCCTCCTCTCCACACGCGGGGACGCGCCGAGAGAACGACCCTCAGCCCTTCAGGAACTTCGTTTTCATCACGAATCCCAAGGTTTAACCAGCTCAGGAGCAGGGAAAGCAGCTCTGTCCGTCTGTCCGGCTGCTGCCAGACACCAGGACGTGGCCAGGACACATGGACACTTCAGCTCCTTGAGCCCCTCGAGCCCTTGATGTGGCTCCTGCACCCTAAGTTTGGTGCAAATCTCTCTCATAACCCAAGATGTGAATCCAGATTCGAGCTGTTTAAAGACTCTATACCCCTCCAAGATGCTTTTTCTTGCATTTAGATGCTTGGGCCCCGCAGTTTGGAATTGCAAGAGCTTTTCCTTGTGGATGCTAAGAGCTCTAGTGTGTTATCTCCTGCATTCACAGCCGTAGAAGCACTCACAATTATATATTTTTCTGTCGTTCAGCCTTAAAAAACACCCCTTTGGGTCGAGCTGAAACCCGTAGGGTGAGAAATTTTATTATTATTGGTGCTGTTGCCAGAAACCAGCAAACTTTACAACCCAGATGTTTGAAGAGTGTCAGAACAACTTGCTGCTGCTGCTTGGTTGGTTTGTTTTTTGTTTTTTGGGTTTTTTTTTTATGGTGAAATCCAAAGCAATCGCCGTGTTTTATCATCTGAGAGCATCCAGCCTGGCAAAGAATGCAGGTTGATTTTTGCTTTCCACCTCTCGAACCCAGATGCTCCGGGTAGCTCAGCGCTGACAGCCGCTCTCTTCAAAGGCTTGTCCCCAGCGCTCCATCAGTTAGGATAAAAAATGAGCTCCCCTTCTCCTGCGTTTGTTTGGGGAAGAGGGAAATTATTTAAACAACTGTATCTCCAGTCAACGAGGGAGCGAGGGAGGGGGAGCAGAGCCCCCCACTCTCCAAAAAAAAAAAAAAAAGTGGGAAATGATGTTTAAAAACCCACACGCTCTGCGGGCCGTGGAGCATCTTTTCATGAAATTTAGAATTATTACGCAAACCCTCCAGAGCAAGGAAGGAGAGGGGCTGGATTTCAGGGGTAGGAGCAGTTCTTCCCCTTCTTTTCTTCACTTACTGCTTAAAACCACATTTTGACTAAGCAAACCCTTGCTCGCTTTGCAATTCCCTCCCCAAGGAGAGGGTATGAAGGCTGCTATCCACTCCAACATTTTTTTTTTTAATGCATCTCATCCCTAAAGGCCTCACTTCTTCTTGCTGTCAGAGCCCCAAAATTCATCACCAGTTGAGGGGACCCTTCCCTTGAGGAGCTGGAGCTCAGCCAGCCCCGAGCGGGGACGCTCGGATGGGGAAAGAGCTAGGATGGGAGCCCCATCCATGGGATTTCTGGTTCCCTCCAGCAAGCCTGATGCCATTTGGGATTTGAGGAAAAAAAAAAAAAAAAACCCGAGCAACTCTTGGAAATGGACCAAATCGCACTGAGCATCCCCCCCACCTCAGCAGGCAGGGACCTCGGCAGGGCGAGTGGCAACCTCGCTCCTTTTATTGTCGCCAATTAGGCGTGTGTTGGTCTCGAAAGAGCTTGGAGGTTTCCAGCATCCCCCATCCCGTAGGTAGCTGCGATCCTTTAGGACACGTTCCTTTAAACATCCTCCCCACACACACACTCTCACTCCCCTTTTGCCTTTTTTTTTTTTTTTTTTTTTTTATTATTTACAATAAACACATTTTGGTGAATGAAACCCTCGCCCACTTCGCAATCTCCCCTCCCTCCCCTCCCCAAAGCCCATAAAGCTCCGACTTTGCATATCTGAGCCCTGTTCTGTGGGGCTGGGTCCTTCGGGGGTCCCAGGGTCAGCCTGGGGGCAGCAGGGTCATTGTGTACCCATCATGGGTCAATAAGCAACTGGTCAGGCTCTCAATCCACATCAGGCCTTGAAGAGGACTGGGAAATGGGAGAATCCATTCATAATAATAATAAACTTGTCAATCAATAACAGGCAGGAGAAATACTTTGTAAAAGGTAAAAAAAAAAAAAAACCCGAAAAACTCAAAAAACCCAAAAAAACCCTCAAAAAAAACCCCAAAAAACCCACCCAAAGTTTTTTTTCCCCTTTAAAATTTGAAACTTTGCATGGTTTCAAATGAATTTCAAATCACAATTGCTTTAATATAACGTTTAAAAATGAAGGAATACGTGTTGGAGGGATGAGAGCAGTTTAAATAAGAACTAATACATCTTTCAGAATATATCTATATATTTTTACATATCTATATATATTTATATATATAGATATATATTTTTTAGGGAAAAAGCAATATCCAAGCCCACTCTCAGTCTGAAAGATTGTAGCTGCCTTGTATCACCTTTAATTTCTACCAGCGCTTACTGAACGGCAAGGAAGGGTTTGGGTTTAAGCTTATTTTAGCAACAAAACTGTTTCCCAGCGTTCTTTTCATTCTGAACTGAGCTATCAAACAACTTTAGTTGTAAATCAATGGATTAGGCTTAATAAGAGACTTTCCCTGCTCGAGCTGGGCTGGATTTAAAGGGAAAAAAAAATACCCCACAGGTTAAGATTTCTTCAGAGGAAATTTGTCAAAAAAAAAAAAAAGAAAATATGGAGTTTATAATTTACTCATTTTTTTTATTGGAGGAAGAGCCTGGATTAAGCAAGAAGAGGAAAACTGAGTAAATCGCGGTGTAATATGGTCAACGTCACAAGAAAAATGTGAATTCTCTGCTGGCTTTAAGATCGATGCATGAAATCTTCCCTCTAAAAACTCAATTTTCCTCTTCCTCTTAGAAGCCCGTTGGGTTTCGCGTTGGGTTTAAAGCCTCGCGCATCTCCCTATCGCCCCAAAAATCATCTTGGAAATAATAAGTGGGGGGAATAAACAGGGGGAAATGGAGGAATTCTCCTTTTTCGCATCCCTCGAAGCCCCCGAGGACTCTCCCCGAGCCTTTTTCTCAAGGCTTTCTCCAGGAGGACAAACCCCCTTGGAAGTTTTGAGCTGCATTTGCTTAGGAAAACAAACAAACATTCCTCCCCCCTCAATCCACAGTGTTTATTACTGTATAATTCCCTTCAGCTGCTCGCTAGAAAATGTGGTTTCTTTGTTAGGGGATGGTGAAAGGCCGTTTATTAAGAAAGACAGAAAGAAAGCAGCAAAGTTGGAGCGAGCGAGCGACCTTGGGATGTTTGGAGCTGGTGGAAGGATGGGAGAGGGTTTAATTCCCTCCTCCCACGGCAGGAAAAGCAGAAAGAGGAGCTGGGAGCAACCACAACCCGGGATGGTTGAAAAAAAAAAATATCCTCCATCCTTTGGGGATCTGCTCCCTGACTTTGCCTTAAATCCCTTGGTTTTACCTTTAAAATGTGCTCCGAGCGGCACCATTTGGTCTGCTGCAATCTCTTGCTCTTCCCAGGCCTCTCTGCTGCTTTAAATCCAGCTTTATTCAACAAATTGCACAGTTTTGACTTCTAAAATTTGATTTTTTTGCCTATACGTGTGCAAGTTTTCCCCAAAAATCATGGTTTTCTACCCAAAAGCAAAGGGAAACCCATCACCCACCCCACCAACCGAGCCTATTTTCCAACTAACCCTACTTTTCTGGCTTTATAGTTTGAAACAAAAGAGAGGGGAGAGCAGGGATTTGCGTCATTATAAACTGTCATTAAATACTGCTTTTGTTTGCACCGGGATAGCTCTTAAATAAAGTCAGAAAAGACCCCAAATATCTTCTAATAACAGTAGATTCTGTGCAAATCACCCCAACCGGAGGCTTGCGCAGCGGCTCCGCACTCCTCGGGTCCCGAAGTCTCTTAAAAACATGGAAATGGAGGGAAAAATAGGCGAATTCATAATTTTTTTAATAAGAAGTAGGGTTTGCGAAACGGTAGCGTGATGCGCTCGAAGTTTAGATTGAGAATAAGGCGTTTTTCAATGGTTTCATTGAATATTATTCGCAAGAAAGAAAGGAAATTCTGAAAAAAGGAAGAGGGGAATATTGAAAAATAAGAAAGAAATATTGAAAAATACGATAAATCCTGAAAAATTAGAGCATTATCTTGAAAAATAAGAGCGAAATCTTGACAAATAAGAGAATTATCTTGAAAAATAAGAGAGAAATCTTGACAAATAAGAAGAAACCTTGAAGAATAAGATAGATCCTGAAAAAATAGCACAATCGTTCTGAAAAACATCCCTAACCCATGGGAATGAGAGGGAATATCTCTGTCTTTAAATGCATGTGAAAGCATTTTAGTAAATCCTGGCTGCTGGCAGCAGAAAAGAAGGTCCTGGAGCAGGGAGAGGGTTTACGAAGCCACCCACCACCCCAAAGTGAAGGAGATTTTATTTTGCCACCCCATCTGGGGCTGCTTGTCCAGCTCCCTCCTGTAAAACGTCCCAGAGATGTTTCAAAAAGCCAGGGAACCGAGGGATTTGTTGAAATATTTTCATCCTGGACAGCTTGAGTGCCTGTCAGGAGGAATTGGCTGCGATCAAAACATTAGGGGGTGTCGCTAGAGCCTGGTGCTGGGCTGCTCGCAGCTCCCAGGATGTGCTGGACTGCTTGCGGGGCTGTTTCTAACTGAAATTTTATATATATATTTATATATTAATATATATATATATACCTGAGCTGTTTACTGCAGGGGAGTTGGATGAGGTGGTCCTTGCAACTTAAACCATTCGATGATTCGATGATTTTATTTATATATATATATATATATATATACACACGCATATATATATATATATATATAGGAATTTCAGTATTTCCCCTTGAAAATACCCCTCATATTGGCTTTTCCATCCCTCCAGGGAGCCTGAGTCTCCCAGCGGGAGCTCTAGGCCCATCCTGCCCCAACAAGCAGAGGGAAGATTGCATCCTCTCCATGGGGATTCCTCAATGGGAACCGTGGTGGGAGCATCTACTGAGGGAATTTAGACTGGACATTAGGAAAAAAAATTCACGGAAAGGGTCATTGGGCACTGTGAGAGGCTGCCCAGGGAGGGGGTTGAGTCACCTTCCCTGGAGGGGTTTAAGGGACGGGTGGACGAGGTGCTGAGGGACGTGGGTTAGTGATTGATGGGAATGGTTGGACTCGATGATCAGATGGGTCTTCTCCAACCTGGTGATTCTATGATTCTCTGATTTCTGCTCTCTATAGAGGCACAGCCAGGCTACCCCAAGCTTCAGGGATCTCCGCATGGAAGCATCTTGGCATCATTTTGGCCACCTCATTCTTTGGAGGCTATTTCTTGCAAGAAAAGGAAGCAAATAAAATGATTCGTTGCAATCGAAAGAATCCGGTTGGGCCAATATTCATCACCGATTCGTGGAATGGGTTGGGTTGGAAGGGACTTTCAAGCCCATCCAGGTCCAACTCCCCTGCCATGGGCAGGGACACCTCCCGCTAGACCAAGATGCTCAATGCCCCAATTTAATTTAATTTAATTTAAGTTAATTTCTAATCACTTTTTCTTGGTAAATCTGAAATCTTCTCCTGAAGCACCAGCCGCTTGGTGAATTCCTCCCTCCCTGCCCTCTCTCCAGCTCCCTGGGCACCATCTCTCCTGCTGGCACCTGCTTTTTGTTTTCCCAGATCTCCCGTTTCTGCCAGGGCTGTTGAAACTGGAAGAGCCACAAGTGAGATTTGAGCAGTCGGAGAGAAACCAAAACCGGCACCCGCACTGAGACCCCGTGCAAAACCCACACAGAGGAGACCCTAAAGATTCTTCGTAAACGGTGCAACCCGGACCTATTTGGGAGTTTCAGGGTGTTATCTTCTTTGGATTTGCCTCCCCCGACCTGATGCGCCTGCACCAGGTCAAGGAGAAAATAGGGAAGACGTGAAAATCACGGGAAAGCCTCTGGGATCCATGCTGCTTCATGGCTTGGGAGGGTTTTGCAGCTGCTCCCGTTGTCTCTGCCTAAGAATCGCAGAACCTACCCCGATCTGAGCAGGATGGGGTCCTCATCCCATCCCATCCCATCCCATCCCATCCCATCCCATCCCATCCCATCCCATCCCATCCCACCTTCTTCAAACCAACCTGGGAACCCCCCTACCCTCCCTAACCCCCCACAGCGAGGAGAGAGGGGTGCAAGGAGGGGTGTCCCATACCTCTAGGATCCTCTGGAATTGCGGGGATCCCCATAACCGTGAAACTTTGGGTTCTTCCTGCAAGAACAATGAGCCCCGACAGGTACAGGGTGGGGGGTATGAATCACCCAAGGATGCTGAGATGCAAAGATACATAAACATACAAATCCGTGAATATATAAACGTACAGATACACTAGCACCCAGATAGACAAACCCACATGCTTCCACGTCTCCCAGCACCCATTTTGCTCAGCGGCATCCATCGCTGGGACCAGTGCAGCCCAGCACCCCCAAACCCAGCCCCACAGCAGCCCAGCACCCCCAAATCCAGCCCCACTGCAACCCAACACCCTCAAACCCAGAACCACTGCAGCCCAGCACCCCCAAACGCAGCCCCACCGCAGCCCCCACATGGGAGCCCAGTGGCTACTTCCACACCAGGGCCTGTAGCCACCCTAACCACAACCAGAACGATGTGGAAAAGCCTCCTCGCCTCCCATTACTCCCAGTTTGTCCCAGGGTTTATGAACTGGGGGTAGAGGGAAGCTGCGCTCAGCCTGTGCCTGCAGGGTCAGCTCGAGGATGCCTAAAGCAGAAGCAAAGGGCGCTTCTAGGGGGACTAAAATGCCACTTAAATGCTTCTGGGGGGACTAAAATGCCACTTAAATGCTTCTGGGGGGACTAAAATGCCTCTTAAACACTTCGGGGGGGGGCTAAAATGCCACTTAAACGCTTCTGAGGGGGCTAAAATGCCACTGAAACACTTCTGGGGGGACTGAAATGCCAGTGAAATGCTTCTGGGGTGGCTAAAATGCCACTGAAACACTTGTGGGGCAACTAAAATGCATTTACTTATGAGCCACAACCCGGGCACCAGCACCACCATCAATATAGGGATACAGGGATGCGCCAAGTGTCCGTGTGTCCCACGTCGCTCCGTCTGCCTCTGCATAGAGACATCAACGCACACGCACACATTCCTCATTGAACTTTATCCAAACCATCTCCTCTTTGCGTTCCTGCTGACAGAGATTTACTGGGAAATGACGTATCCATACGTTGGCCCTCGCGCGGCTCCTGAGCCCCGTTTCCTCCTGGCTGGGGGGGCTCTGGGTCCTCTCTGAAGCCCCTCAAGAGCTGGAACTCGTATTTTCTCTATATCCCCCTCTCATCAGCTGCATCAAGGGCAGAACATCCCGGGATAGGGATGTTCCCTGCCAGCTCCTTCCCTTCTCTCCCCTCCTCCAGCCTGGCAGGGAGCTCAGCCTATAGGTAAAAATGGCTCTGGAAAGAAAAATACCCAGGATCTCCCTTTTTTATTTGCGAAGGGAAACTCCAGGCTGGACTCTTCGCGGCCCCTCGCAGCGAGGAGCGGGGTCCGGGAGCCCCAGGCACCCCACTTTCCATCCCTCGCCATGCGAATCCAACTCTTCTCCCCCTCCCCTCTGCCCAAACAAAGAGGAATTTGGTGTTTGTGTTGGCCGGCAAGACCTTTACTCGCAGGAAACTCTTGCCTCTGGAAAACTGGGGGGGAAATGGGGTGGGTTTAAAGCAGCCAGAGCTGGAAAAGAGTATTTTTTAGCCTTTCCGCAGGGTTTTTTTTTTTTGGGGGGGGGGGTGGAAGGTGGCGCCCATGGGTGCTGGGGAGCAGGACAAACCTTCTCAGGGGCTTCTCCCCCAGCAAAATCCGTGTTGGTATCGAGAGGCGCAACCTTTGAGGAGGTAAAAGCGAATCAGGTGAGCTCCGCACTCGAATTAAAGGCGCTGGTGGAGTTATTTTTAAGTTTTTTTTTTTTTTTTTAAAATTTTTTACACGCTTCCTCAGGAATGCGCTTCCTCCTCCTCCTCCTCGGGGAGCGTTTCTAAATCGGGCTCGTTTGTGGTTGCTCGTACACAGAGTCGAACAAATTATTATTATCAAATTACTCCGGTTTTGCCATATGAACCACAAAGAAAGAAAGAGGGAAAAAAGAAAAAAAAAAAAAATTAAAAAAAAAAAAAAGGGAAGAGTCCAAGCGATTTTTTCATGTGGGAGACAGACGGAGCTCGGAAAGGAGCAGCGTGAGCTGCAGGGCAGCAGTTTCCCTGCCCCCAAAAAGGTTTCCGAGGTAACTGTTTCCCCAAAATTAGCCTCCTGAGCTGAGAGTTAAACTCCCTCGGTCCAGCCTCCGCGGCTCCACTCGCTGCGCTCAAGCAGCTTCAGGTTTAGAAAGAAACCGAGGGGACGGGACAATGGAGCTGAGGGGATGGGGCTCTCCCCCTCCTTCTTTTTCCCCCTTGGAAGCAGGAATCTGCAGCCCTGAGTTTGCTAAAACCTCACCTGGTTTATAAAGCTACCGAATACAGAAGGAATTTGGAGACTTAGAGTTTGAAATAAAGTTAAGCAGCGCAAAAGGCAAAAGAAGTCCCCTTTTTCTTTTTCTTTTGCCTTTTATTCTTCCCTTTTTCTTTTTCTTTTGCCTTTTATTCTTCCCTTTTTCTTTTTCTTTTGCCTTTTATTCTTCCCTTTTTCTTTTTTCTTTGACTTTTTCTTTTCTTTTTTCTTTCTTTTTTTCTTTTTCTTTTCTTTTTCTTTCTTTTCCCTTTTTCTTTCTTTTCCCTTTTTCTTTCTTTTTCTTTTTTCCTTTTTTTCTTTTCCTTTTTCGTTTTTCCCTCAAGAAACTGTTCGGAAGAAAAAAAGCTGCCGAGTGATTAAAGACCGTGTGTGAGTAAAAAAAAAAAAAAAAATCTCTTTGCATTTGCTTTTCTTTGCCCAGATTCTCGCTGTTCTCGCTGATCCCGCGCTCCAACCCCTGCTCATTCCAGATAATAAATACAGTAATTGGCAATTAATAAGCATTCCACGCCGGGTTGAAGGATGAATCGCTGCGGAGCCAATCGTTTCGAAGTAGAGTAATATCTTTATTAAATATATACGTACACACACCCATCCCGGAGGAATCCGGGTGGATTTGGGAAGGCGCAGCGACCAACCCTACGTGAAAAAAAAAAAAAAAAAAGAAAGAGAAAAAAAAAAAGAAAACCCGCGGAAACAAAGCGGAGGCACCTCGAAAATACAGCGAGATTTGTAATTTTTTTTAAAGGGGAAAAATAAAAGGGGGGGGGAAAGGGGGAAAAAAAAAGAAGAGGAAAAAAGAGGAAAAAAAAAAAAAAGAAGAGAAAAAAAAAAAGAGGGAAAAAAAAAAAAAGAAACCCTCATTTCCACCCCGGCTGCTTCTATTGTGTGCGGGGCGGTGGATCCGCGGGTGCTGCGCGGGTTGATGAGGTTTTTGAGGCGGGGGTGCGCGTGTGAAATGTTGGGGTTTTCGTGACATCACAGCCCCGCGGGGCCCAATCGGCTGGAGGAAAAGGGGGGGGGGGGCGGAGGTTGGGGGGGGGGGGGCTCGCTGGGGTGTTCCCTAGAATATACCGAGTGCGGAGAAGGTGGGAGCCGCACGGAGCCCCCCAGACCCCCCCCCCTCCTCCCTAGAACCCCCCTCCTCCCCTATTTTTCTGCCCCCCCTTATCGGTAGCTTTGTTTGCTTAAGCATCTCAGTGGCTTCTCACAGAAAAGAAGGGGGGGGGGGGCTGCTCTTGTTGATCCCCCCCTTTCTCTCTCTTCCCCAAGAGATTTTGGAGGTGGAAGGTGGGGTGGGAGGGAGCCTGGAGGATGCAAAATGTTTGACTTCTTG